>QXVZ01027574.1:4502-26978 GCA_008931825.1 Phallusia fumigata
ATTCATGACATACCCTTTAGAGAGTTGTATAAGGCTTCGAGTTTCCTTTTGTCAACAGTTTGTCTTGAATCCCTGTATGCTTCAGGGTGGGAAAAGAAACTATCTGATGCGATATCAAGTCTCCAATTGTTGTGGACTAAACATGATATTGCAGACTTTTCGCTCAAGTTTGTTAGTGAAATGAACTGTCGGACCTTTTCCCTCTGGGGTCCTTTCAGTTTGTGCTGAAAAGCAACACCATTTAATGCTAAATTCAGTTTTAGATCTATGATTATGTTTGTTCAAATCATTTATCTTATTAATTATATTTACAATTAAGGTAAATGTACATTGGATTAGTCGTGAAGTCTCAAAAATGACAAACTGTCCTAAGCCTTAAACATACACTACTACTAGTTTAAAATAGAATGTTAAACATATTACCATATTCGGAAATTTTTTACTTCTGAAGTTTTAGACTTGCATGTGCATCACGATTCATCACAACTTGACTTAATTAAACATTGGGCTTTGAATTTGCGACTTAATTCATCAGGAATATCGCAAAACATGCAGAAATTTTAATTTGTCACAAAACTCTACAAACACCTTTCAAACAACAGATATGACAATGTTACAGTTTTGTAACATACCATACAACGATCTAACAAGAAGCAAAGGCCAAATGTTTTCGTAAGTTTTACGTTTGAGGCGGAAAACCTTTTCTACGTGACCTCAGCAAATAAACAATGACAAACTACATCTTATCAAAAGGGAATTTGCCCTTATCAGCTGTTACTAACCAAGAACCAACAGTGGATTCACATACTTTGACCAAACCACTGTAGGAATCTGTTTCCAGGTTTGTTTCTTTACGGCCAGCATTCAAAATCCACAATAAATTTTTGTTGTATGCAGGAAGCAATTTGTTTGCGATAAGGCTTGATTAAGGTTAACATTAATTTAAAATGTATAGCAACTAGGAAAGAATACCCGGTCATGTAGCTCAGTAATGTACCGATTCTAAAATAGAACGATCGAACCCAAAATATGTGCGTGCAGACTATATAGTGCCGATCGGCTGCACCTCACGCAGTAAAAGTAATAGTCATGTTGTTTACTGTGCAACATTTTAACTAATGCTGCGCTAAAAAAATTATTTACAAAAAGTTAAATCCACTAAGACTTGCAAATAGGGTTAGAACCACTGGAGAAGTGACTTGACTTGAGATTTGCCTATACTTAAGACTTGTTACCCAACACGGACAATGTGAAAATATTGGCTTCCACACAACAGAAAAAATGCGAGTGTTTTGTCACAAGCAAACTCTTTCCTGTTTATATGAACATGCATGGTTTGGTAATATTGACAGTCAACAAAACCGGTGCTTGTAAATAGTGTAGCCTATGCTTACATGCATTTTTTTACTAAATGTGGAGATCCAATTTTGCGGATCCTGGTTCAGCTGCATTTTTGCAATTTTTTCATCGTATGGCCAATCATCGCGATATGTTAGCACGAAAGTCTGTTTGAGGGCCCATTCTTCCCCAGCGTGCCCCGCAAACCAACGCAAAAAACATGTTTGTTTTGACTATGCAACAATAGCTATAAAAAGCGTTGAAAAATTTGACTTTTTTGAAAAGTCAATAGCCTACTTTTTGCGTTTCGGGGGGTGTGCCTCTCCNTTTAAAAATTAACGTGTGTTTTTTTAACAACGAATTGACTCACATAATTGTTTTTGTAACAAACGGATTGACATGGCTTGATCTTTAAAAGTGACAATGTTGAAAACTTAGAAACAGTTACAAGAACCTAACTATGATGAATATTTTTGTCGAAACTATACACTGATAAATCCATGCAGACATATGATTGATACGTCATCACACCGACGCGCATTGCCTATAAGACGTCATGCGCGGTTTAGTGTTATCCATCACTTACACAGTAATCGCAAAATATTGATGAAGTCTGCTTAAAATTAAAATGTGCGCGGTTCTTTTCCCGTGAGGAGGGAAACCCGACAGCCAAGCCCGGGCAATCCCTTGTGGCTTAGCAGGAGACAACCGGTGGCGTGGTTGGAGAAAGGCAGCGTTTGTACGCCGAACTCTATTATTCCAAAACAAATCGATCGAAATATCGATCGCTTGGCGCTGTGGCAGGGTTCTGCGGTGGGCTGGGATTCAATTTCGCAATGGTATTTTTTGCAGTCTTACTTTTTACGCGGAGGAAGCGGCCACCCGGAGCGCAACATTTTCTCTCCGTTAGGATTTACTAGTTACATAAAACCAGGTCAAGCCACGTAACCAACCCTGTTCTCCTCAAAAACATTCGGATAACAGACAGCAAACAATTAGCGCATCCGTGTGGCAGCGCAGTAAAAAGGAAATTTTTTAGTTCGATCCTCGAGAGTCAACATAACTGTCAAGCAGATTAATTTATATTAGTGATAAAGTAACCAACCGTCACTAGGCAACGGCTTTTCCCAAGAGACATGAATTTCGAATCACAACAAATCAATCGTTGCCCATGACCGCCGTGAACATGAAACTACTTGCTGATCCAAGACGAAATCTCTCATCGTACTTTCCAGTTGCTGTTTACGAATCTTAATGTCCCCTTGAGTGTAATGGTTTTCTGAGAAAGCAATGTTGTCTACAAAAATTAATGGTTTCTTCTGTTGCTAACAATTATGCCGGTTATTTGGAATAAGATTGTTTTATTCCGAAAAAGGGTGTGAAACTGGCGGAATCGCATGGAAACACATTACTTGGCTTCAGCAAAAGCACACCTTAAATCCAAAACACACATATCGAAAAAGTGATAAAACAGAAAAAAATGAAAATAACACTGGCAAAATATGGTGGAGCATGGCTGTTTGTAGCGACTGTTGTTGAACTGTATCCAGCGTCGAACAGTCCTACATCTGTATGCCTTATTTTGTGAACAGTTGTTTCTGAGGCAGTGCTAGTTGCTGGGCTGGTCGCCACTGGTTCCACACTTTTAGCGCCAACCAGGTCAAAGTAATGACAATCTTTTGTGCGAGCAGGAGGTGGATTCTCAATGTCAAAACCTGGTGACAAAAACAAGATCCAACTTGTGAAAAAATAGTACTTTTGAGTTCCATAGGGTAGTGTAGCAAAAAGGCCAAACTTGAAAGATTATTTTTGTACTGAATCAGAATTTGATCTGGTTTCATTCTATCCACAACAGCAACACACCACCCCTATACTATTCTGAGTTACGTTTGATAGCAGTTGGCACCACACATACATTTATACACTGAAGAAATGTTAAATTGTTCAACATTTTTACAGTTTAGGATTTTGCGACTAATTTTTTTTAAAATTAGTTTGCATATAGTTGCCAATTTATTTTGTTTCCGAGAAGGCAGTTGAAAACAAATTCTGGTACCCACAAAGTGTTTGTATGAAATTCATTTACAATCCTACATCAAAAAACTAACTACAAAAGTTTGTTTGGCTTTACAAGCTTTAGGTTTTGTAAAGTTTTTGTTTTTGGGGGCTTGAAGGGTTTAAAAATTATTTACTTGGCGGTCTATTGGCTTGGGTGAACACTTTTCAATTGTTACAATATAGAAGATTTACTTTTTTGTTTTGCTAGCTCCAAATTTTTAACCTCACATAGAATTACAAACGACTGGGAACAGCAGAGAATCAGCAGTGTTTAACATAGAGCAATCATGAATAAAACATTAAACAGCTTGCAACATGGTATGCTACCGAATTCCAGAGAAACATAGACCGAGACTATATATATTCACCAAAATTATCTGCTTTATAATATTTGTCTTTGGAGTGCTTGGACCAAACTGTTTATATTTCATCATTTTATATCTTAGATTGCATCAATAATAAGAGCTCAACTACACCCACCTTTACATATAAAGGCGGGCTGTCCACCTCTTAATTTGGTTCGATTAAATATTCTAAAAAAAGGACAGAATGCCTCAACTTCCCCACAGTACTGGTCACACGGTAGAAGTTGTGATCTTGTCCCGTTGATACTAGTTCCGTAAACATTGTGACGCTGTGAGCATATCCACGATCTGTAGGAATGCTGTAGAAAGATAAAAATTGTAGTTGAGATTTGAATGTGACACATTAATATGCAACTTTTTTACAAAAAAGGGCACCAAGTTTGTGTTAAAAAACTTTAGGTTTTATCCACATTATCCACAAAAATATCAGGTTTTTGTTTGCTGCATAACCAATCTTAATACTTTTGGAAATTAATACATTTGTTATAAACTAAAATGTTTTCAAAAATTACAAGAAAGCGATTCTTGGCTGTAGAACTATGACCTTGTCAAGAAATCTTAATAATTGTGTGATTCAACATCGCATGAATAATTTATAAAGCTAACAGTTAATTAGTTTGTGTTTGCTTTGTGAAAGTGCAACAAGAAGTCACTGTTGAACTGGCAATGTTTATGGAATATCTTATTTGTATTAAGAAAATCTTGTCAGAAACAGCTCAGTGTACAATTTCACTGAATGCATTTTGCAAGGTTTTGGTGGAACATTTTTATTAAATAAATGACAACTATGAAGTTGTAAACACAACTTTTTTCTTTGCTGTAAGGCATAACATTTTTAAAAATGCTAAGACATTGGCATGAGAAATGTTGATAACATTCATAAATCATTTTACTACCCAAAATATTGGGGATTACACCAAACCTTTATATCAAACCTGATAAATAGCAAAAACACAATAAGTCCTAACTAGTTTTGCTTGATCTGAATTTATACACTTGTATAGAATGGTTTTGAGGTAGAGGATATTTTTTAAAGACTACAAGTTTGGAAAGCCATGCAATAAAGCATATAATACGTAAATCATCATTTGGACACATTTAAAATTTCATTGAATATATCCCAAATGCTTTTTGTTCCTTTAGGCCATATCAAAAAATGCAGATGGCAGAAAATCTATCTAGAAAAAGCCATGCCACCTATTGAGAGCAGGAGGGCAGCCACTGCTGCAGTGCACACAATAATAGCAAATGAACCAGATCAATAAATACTGCAAGTAGGCCAGAAAAGTGTGATCAATACATTGAGAAGGAATAGCTTTACCTTTAAGTCATCATTGACATTTGAAGAATGGCTGGGAAAGTATGGGTGACAAATTCTAACTAATAACATTATGTATGGCTGTAAGACAATTTTACAATAAAGGATAATAGACCTAAATGCATTTTGCTAATCCATTCCATTTTACACCTTTATTTACCCTTTTTATAAAGTGGAATATTAATTACTGTAAATTATTCAAATTAAAAAAACCTTTGGAATAAATGGAAACATTTTTTTCGGAAATATGATACGAGTGTATAAATTTTCCTCATGCCACAAGGATGTGCACAACAAATTATTTTAGTTATATTTAAAATATCAATGTTGGTTCCCAACAATAAATCCGGTTCTCTGGGGGAATTATTAATTTGATGCAATGATTTTTAACTGGGCAAAATAGATAGATCAAAAACACCATGTTCTGTTAATCAAAAGAATAAAAAAATCACCAAAACAAAAAAATACACTGGCTGTACAGTTCATCAAATGTTGGGGTTTATCACTGGCTGTACAGTTCATCAAATTATAAAACCCAAAATATTACGTGCGGAGCAGCTAAAAATTTAGTTTTGTAAGTAGTGACAGATATGACTTTTAGCATTTTACACCCACACAAAGCTAATAAACAGCAGTGGCTAAACCATGAAGGTTTTTTGGAGCTGAAAGCTCTGTTTAACTTGAAACAGCCATTTACGTTTTCGTACAGGAAAAACAATCCTAAATTTGTGCAAAATTTCTGTTGTTTTAATGAAGGGCAACCAAATTAAGTTCAACTTGGAGATTTTACTGCCAATTTTATTTCAACAAAATTGTGTAAATAAAATCCGCAAAGTAAGGGAAGCATAATAGTTTTTTGACTCCTTTAGCACAAGATTTCCTCAATAGATATTATATATCATATGGACCTGATATGAAAATTGATTTCATTGTAATTTGGACATACTCATTTATTTCAAATTTAAACAGTTGTACAGTGATAAATTGTTATACTCAGGGGATATTTTTTCACATCTCCTACCTGTACCCATTATTTGCAACAATTAAAAAAAACTTTCCTAGCAAGCAAATTAAACTCACCAGGCACTCTGTCTCATTTCCTATAATGGAGAAATGGACCAAACTATATTTCATCATTTTAAATCTTAGATTGCATCAATAATAAGAGCACAATTAAACCCACCTTTACATATAAAGGCAGGCTGTCCACCTCTTAATTTGGTTCGATTAAATATACCCTATATTTGCAACAATTAAAAAAAAACTTTCCTAGTGTACAACTTAAACTCACCAGGCACTCTGTCTCATTTCCTATAATGGAGTAGTTATCAGGGGTGGCATACTTCCGTAACATGTTTCGAAAGATGACATATGCTTGATAAGCAGCCTGGTCATTAACCAGTATTCCTTCAACATCACAGTATGGGTTTTCAGATTTCATTTGCTTGCAGGAAAACTTGCAACTGCTCTTGCTATAATTGCATGAAAGCAAATTTTCCCACGAAAAATGGTGGCAAAACAATGTATTATTCCATGGTTCCTTTTTGGACATGGACAGATCACAAGATGGGCTATCTTGTTGTCCATCTGAAGCATCCAAACTTTTGGAAAAATCTGTAACATGCCTTGATGTGTTTAAGTTCGTTATTTCGTGGCGAGCACAAAATTTCAGATGTTCATAGTATTCCATGCTGTATCGGTCTGGGTGTGACGTTAAACATGCAGGTTCTTTTACTGAAGTATAAAAGTCTTTGTAAGTTGCCCTGGCCGTTACACAACCGCCCCTTGGTGAAGTGGCTTTTGCCGGGCGATAAGAATGCACTGGGTGTAAAATGCTGGAGAGTAAAAGGAATAAAAAGAAACCACTCAAAGTGCTTGCTGAACACCTTTGTAGCAACCCAAGGCAATACGGGTTAAAAAATGACCCATAGTTACAGGACTGAGACAAATATTTGTGTCGAGCACGAGGAAATACAAAAAAGTGAGTTATTTTCTCCTGAAAGGTGCATTTCACTGGGTAAGCTGCAGTGTAACACATTTTGCTTGATTTCGGTTGATGAGAACCACATGTGCATTTCATGGTAATCTGGTAATCTGAGTCAGGAACAGTACTGCTGTTAAGTGTTCTTGTTTCGCCAACATCAAAACTGTCCTGATTAGGTAAGCAGGTATCTGTGAAATGTTTGTTTCTAACTGTCAAGAATAAGCTTTGTTTTCGGCTTGGCACTTGTGCCTTAAGACAACATGCAGTGTCCATGTTATCTGGTACAACATTGCACTCTTCAGAGTTGGATAAACTTGAGTAATATGTCCAGTTTTTATTATCTCCAACACAGCCTGTATCATTGGAGTCATGCAGATTTCTACACACCCAAAGGGGCAAAACATCCATGTTGGTTTGCATTGGCAAAGATCATGTTAATAGCCAACTTTTTGCATTTAAATATCCATATTTTCCTGATGCTGTAAAAGCACAAAAAAACATGTTACAATTAATTGCAGAGACAAAAGTTAGTGATTTGTGGAAAAAAGTTAGAGCTTACATAAACATGCTATTGACAAACTTTTGGTGGAGGGATTTTAGCTATGAATATCGATCAAAGTGGTCCAAAAAAAGGTTGAGAACCACTATGCTAACATCTTTATTTTCTTGAATTTGCTGCTGTCCTATTAGCAAACCTGGGGAAAACTGTAAATATAAAAATAATTAAACATATATTTTCATCAATAATGTAAATATATTTACTATTATTTAATTAAAATAGAAGTCAAATTTCTGGACTCAAAGTACAATTTGGGCCCAATTTTTGTAAATCAGTTGATGAAGACCCTGTTCTGACACTATGACAATTAAAACATCTTAACTAATATTAAAGCTTTGCTTCCACTGACGAACATTGTTAACTGCCTCATGTGGTGTATAGGCACAGGCACAGCCACACAGGGACACACAACACAATCTACAAAAAGTCAGTTACGTAACTGGGGTCAGAAGCTTACAGAGAAAAAACAGAATAGAAAGCAAATCTAGAAATGATAAACATTAAGTGAGATAAAGTAACAATTTGAAAATCGGAGGATTGTGTCAATAAAGTTATTATCAATTGCATGACAAATTTTTAACCAGCCTCCACAATAAAGGGATACGGGTTGTGTACAAAACCAGCATAAAAAAGGGATACAAAACCACATTCAGGTCTTTTTCTGCCTACTGACCCAAAAGTGTTGCTGACCCTAGGACAATTCATTGTTTCAGTTTCTGTCACCTTGGCGGCTTGGCAGTACTGGCGTAGAAAAGCAGGATGTTAAACAAAACTGGCCTTACATAATAGCATAAAGATAAAACAAATTAAAAAAACATTTCCATTCCGCAGCTAAATTTGCAGCTTTCACCTACTACAGCACCAGCAACAACGGCAAGCAAGCAGTTTTACGGCGATGCTTGTTGTTATGAAGCTGATATACGGCGACACCTGGCGAGAAGTTAAATCAAAGTTCCACCCGCTAAGCAAGTGGTGCTTTGCTTTCTGCGTGCACAACATGTGGCCGTACGGTCAGGAATGCTATTTGAGGGTTTAAAAGTACGTGTAATGGTGGCCATTTAATATTACAAACTTTTCGGCTGCATAAAAAAATGCTAGAACAAGAAAATCATCAAAAAACCCTGCGCTAAGCGTATATCGGGACTTCTCATACTGTGGGTTAATATGTCGTTTTGGTATCGGCAGAACATTGGCTCGAAATATCTGGAAAAAACGTATGGTAAGCAATTGACATAAAAGTTAGGCGCATATAAAGCCCTTTGCTATCGTTCGTTTTAATGCTCTTGCGCATCACCCAGTGACGGCGGCCGCACGGAAAGTAGGTCGTAAAAACTTGGTATCAGGTACAGGTTTCAAAAACAAATGCAACTATTATCTTGCGCCCATTCCTGTGACGGTCAGACTTCTTAAATATGTTACAGTTACGTGTAAGCGCCGGAAGTTAGACGTAAAAACGGTTAACTTTGATAAGACGACAAGTGACGTTTCTGTTCCAGACAAGCGTAACCGTTTGGTCAACTGCTATGGTTTTGTGGTAACAAGAAGAAAGGTTGGGATATGGAATGGCAGAAAATAAAGGATCTTTATCTTTTAACACCTTCTAAACTCGATCAACCACGCAAAAAATTCCTTGAAGCGGAATAATTTAATTGTTTGATGGATGTCTTTTATGCATTACATTCCACGGTTTTAAGTGGTAAAAGAAGCCAAATTTACTGATGGCGGACAAAGAGCAAACCTCTGTAGGGCCGATTGACAATCCATCATCCACCATTAAAACAAAGTAAAAAAAAAACGCCAACCTGACATAATGTGCATAACCTTGTTTTGCACGCCCGACACACACAACACACAAAACACGCAAGACAAACCGACGAAAGAACGTGCAATAGACGGAGGAATAGGGTCCAGAATAGCGGATTACCACAAAATGAAGTCAGACACGACGACACAGGCTTTGCTGTCGATGTGATCCACTTGTTGCAACTTGCTCTATTGAAGGTTGGCGTTGGATATAGGACAGGAAGCAAGGAATTCGCAACGTTGCTACGCTGGAATGCTGTTAGCATTTGAACTACGCAAAAAAACGTTTTGAACATGGCCAACTGGTTTAATTCAGCCAACATATATTTTGTTCATCGAGTAATTGATAATGGTCATCCACGCAGTGTGATAAAGACAATACGTTGAGGCCGTGCTTAAATAGAACGAAAGCAAAAATGTACCCTGCTTTTCGGCGCAACAATATTCTGTCGAGACAAGGCAAGGAAGGATTGTTTTGAACAAGGCAGGGCTTTGCAAAAAGCTGTTTGAACTTAAGTAACTTATAACGCAACGTTACCACTGTAAATATATGAAACTTAGGGTTTAGGGTTTTCAAAGTTAGGGTTTTCACTGTATAATTCATTTCGAAAGGTTGTAAAGCTAAATAGACACGGGATGAGCTTGATCGTTGAAAAAACACAGTTTCACCTGCCCGGCTTTCGAACTTTGGAGACGAAAAAAAACAACAACAAAATATAGATATATAATGAAAAATATTTTTTAAATTCGAGAGAACTTTTTAAATTGGAAGCTCGAATTTGACGTCGATTGCCGCTTCCTTTGCCAGGTTGACGATGTCCGAAAGTTTTACCGCCTGAAACAAAGGTTTAAACGTTAAATAGTAGAAATTGGTTTGGTGTATCTTAATTTAAGGATAAACAGCACAATCTAGTGGATTTTAGGATAAACAGCACTTACGCTATATTACGCAATATTACGCATTCAGCAAAGTGGTAAAGGTCGGGGCAGAGTACAGACAGAATCAGGCAACCGACATTTATTTTAGAAAGTTGTAAATAAAGTTACAAATAATATTGGAAGTGCACAGCTTTTCCAAATTAGATTACAATAATAATAAAAAAATAAAAATTCAATCAGATTTATTTCAATGGAATCAAGATTAAATTTTGTACTAAAAACTAGAATTAAACATGAAGCAGGATTGGCGGATTTTGCGCTCGGCAATTTAGCCTTTGGCAGGGGAAAGGGGCGCGTGATGAAGACGACATTTTGATCAGTTTTTAGCGAATTTTCAACCAACCAATATTTTCGGCAAAATTAGATTTTAGAACTGCAGCAAACTTCAAGCACACAAACTTTTCGGAAAATAGAATCACTTGCATTTTACTCAAATTTGATTGCTAGAACTATTTTGTCCAAGTTTGGGTATAGACATACATAAATTTGGGCGTTCTGTGTATTTCTGTGTGTATATAGTCTTACATACAGCTACAACAAGCGAATTTATAATTTTTGAGCTGGGTAACTCACCATCTTTGCAGCTTCGTTAAGACTGTCGCAAGTTAAAATACGTAGTTGGGATTGTGCGATCAAAGCCTTGGCATCCTCAACCTGAGTTCCTGTAAAAATGGAAAAAAAAAACATTTAGTTTGTTGTCAAGTCCTTCTCAACAAGTGGATAGTTCCATTACCCCTCGAAAAATATTCAAATGCATTAACTCTTTTCTTACCCTGAAGTCTGACGATGATGGGAATTTTGAGGTCAAGAGTTTGTGCGGCTTGGATGATTCCCTGAGCGATGATGTCACAACGCATTATGCCGCCAAAGATGTTCACCAAAATTGAGTTGACCTGTCAAGGCAGACATGCTGAAACGTTTTTCTGTGTTATATTTAGCAGCTAAAAAGCAACACGTTACATGACGCCATCAGCACTGCCGTATAAAGATTTCGGGGCTATATGGCAATGATATCTGGGATTGCGGGCGGAGTTTTATACACATGTGCACAAAGGCCAACTGCAAAATCAGTTTGTTTAAACGATGTTGATCACCTAACACGAGTACAAGTTTTATTAATATAACATATCATTACGTTAATAACAGACTGACAGAAAGATAGAGATAGTTTTAGTAATGGTCTTTGTATATTTTTCAATTCTGACAAATACTTCATGGACTCAACCATTAGTCAACCACGTTCGCCTATTTTTGCCAAAATAAGCATGGGCATTTTTGGCCTATGCTCGCCGTTTGTTCAATTCTGCCACCTTCTTTGCCATGGAGACGATAATTAGTTAACCACGCCCATTTTTACCAAATAAAGAGTGGCTTTAGCATTTTTTGGCCTTTGCTTGGCGTTTGATCTTGTACAAGCCTGCTTACTGATGAATCGGAGGTAATAAGCTTAAATGCTTGTTCCACTTGCTCTGAGGTTGCTCCGCCTCCCACATCCAGAAAGTTGGCTGGGACACCTCCATGCAACTTAATAATGTCCATGGTTGCCATGGCAAGGCCAGCTCCATTAACTGTAAAAAAGGTAAACTACATTGCCTGAAACAAAAGTTGCAAAAAAACACTGTTTTTTTTGCTGTAAAATGGAGACTAATATCTTTGCTACACAAGAGGGGAGAACTACCATTAGAATTTGTACCTAACACACTTATTGTTTATGCAGGTATAGGATTTGCATTAAGGCAGACGTTTATTGCCCCAGGCTTGCAAAAGGCACAACGCCAACCTAGCCCATATAGGCAGCTGTCGAAGGTACAGGCACACTGTTACTAGAAGACTCTACACTAAACCCAAATGCCTAAAAGGCTTGAATGTAATTCAAAAACTATTTTTCCAAAGACCAAGTACCATTTTCTATTTGACAAGTAATTACACCCACCTAAACAGCCAATGTTTCCATCAAGACCGATGTAATTGAGATTATGTTGGGCAGCCTCAACATCTCTATGGTCTTCTTGTGACCAATCGCGCTGTGCAAAGATATCTGGCTGTCGATGGCTTGCATTGTCATCAAAGTTTAACTTGGCATCCATGCAAACCACTATGAAAAGAAAGTGTGCAAATACAAATTTAGCATCATTTTAATACATTTAGCTTCTGGAAAATCCTAAAATAAAAAGTTCACTTTGAAAGAATTTATTAAAAAACAGCGTTTGTATGTTGGTTGGCTTTTGGATTCTTTCAATAGATTTTATACACCTGCAACAATCCCATGTCTTTGTAGTTGTCTTGATCTTAAGCTATAAATATATTTTGGTTACAGGAATTTAAGTGGCAAAGTTGAATAAACTTGTTTAGACAGACATTTGGGGTTTTCTAATTCTTGATCCATTTTACAAGTCAATACAGTTCAAATATAAGACATGTATCAATAGTCTGGATTCAAAACTATTGTACAAAAGCTAGCTACTTGTAGGTTGGGCTAAAACAACAAGTGTTTCAAGTTAATACTCAAGTATGCAGGAGTATCATGACATCACCCATGCATGAGGTACAATAGAATAAACAAATTAAGCACAAGCTGCAAAAACAGCAAGGTTTGGCACAAACACTGTGGTTGGTTGATCCTTATCAGCTTCTACTTTGGGTATCTGGCTAGGTCAGTTGTTCCTCCCAAGAGGAAATTTAGGAATCAAGGGGAGGAATTTTTACTTTTATGGTTAAGTTATTCATGATAAATGTAGTATTTATTTTCAGGTAGATGGGAGTTCCCAACCTTTTTATATTACTTTATCCTAGTGGGGGAGAAATGAAAAGTTTCAAAATGAGCAAAGGTGGGAATGTATCAAAAAAGGTGTGGAACCACTGGGCTAGGATCTTATCCAAGTTTAGCTTTCAAAGTGTTTTAACCTGTTTTGAACAGTCAAGTTTTATTTTAGGTTTCATAAGACCACAAACGCCTAATATTGATGCCATGCTTTATTCCATGACATAAAAACATACACAATCATAAGCCTTACCTCCCCCTTCAGAATCCTCCGACATGGGGTTGATTTCAATTAGAGTCGCATCAAGCTTGACAAACAGATTGTAAAGTCGTTGGATGTAGTCAGCTGCCTGGTTGAGATTGGATTTTGAGAAACCCATGCGTGTTGCAAGGCGCAAGCATTGTTCTTCCGTTGTACCTGCATATAGTGAAAAATGACTGATGGAGAATAATGGCTGTGGTCACAGGTGTCGATTTTTTAACATTTTGTAAAATATTAGCGGGCAACCGTTACAGGTTTTCGAAACACGCAACAGTCATTTCGTCAGCCGTTCAGCAACTAAACGTGTTGACGTAATGAGATGCTTGTGCAAAACTCGTTAAATGCAGCTGTTCTACAAGGCAAATGATGCGGTTGCGACCTAAAACTCGAAAAAAAGCATTGAGCAAGCAGTTGTTGTGTTCCATGCTGCAACAATTTTTTTTACACTACGAAATTCAACCTGCGGATTTTACTCCTCGCAAAACGGGTAATAATAGCGTCGGAATTAACAATATTGGGGCAGTAGCACTAAGTCACTCGCCCATATCGCTTCCTAACCAGATTTGGGTTCTGTGAGAAATGCCACATAAATTTCCAACGTAACATCCATGTCGATCGGCCGGTGAACGGTTGTTGAATCTCTTAAACTTACTGATATCGACTTTGAACATTTCGCCGCCACGTTGTTATTGCTACTGGAATCAGAGCCCAAAACTAGAACAATGCACGCTTTCAGCAACCACATTTCCATTTAACACGCATTTTGACTTTTTAATAAACTCGCCTAGTGTGGTATCTGTTTTGTTTCAATTTGTACAATATGCAACGAACAGGCAAAGCGAATGTAACCTGCCGTGCCCATTTTGAGCTGATAACCATGCACGAGACAAATGCACGTCATTGTGACGCAATAATAACGTAATTGGGACGATAGACGAGGAAATGAAATAGTCATGCGCCATACAAACAGCAAGCCAGTGTTATAAATACCAAACAATTTTAACAATCCAAAAATCAGTTTTTTCAGGCATGTCTAGGGGGGCAATCGGCCCAATTTTATTTGAAAAAGTTGAAGAACAAAAACTTGTTAAGTTTCAATTTTCCGGCTGGTGATTGTTTCAAAACACAAAATATGCCCTTTTTCAGTGTGAAAACAATTTCAAGCAGATATTTTGCTTCACATCCAAACACGCCCGTGCCAAAGTACACATAATGTGTGTAACATTACGTTCAATGTTTGCTCTTCTACCGCAAGAATTTGAAATCAGAGTGAGGCCATGTGGTTACTGTGGTCAACCACCACACCACCAGCATGTTACTTTTACCATTGCAACGGATAAATTAGATTACGAAAATTATTGGCCAAAAAGAAAACTAGCTTGTTTTCAACTTAACAACATGGCAAACCTTTTGTGATGTCAACATACTCTTTCAAAATTGCCTCCGGTTGCTTTTGAGCGACTGCTTCAATGTCCATTCCACCTTGTGAACTTCCGATTAATACTGGACCCTAATGAAGTATGAAGTAATTGTCTTTTCCATTATTTCAGTTTTCTGCCTTGCTTGCAAAGTCAAAAACTTGCTTGCATCCCAAAAATCAAAACTTACACAAAAAGTAACTTATGCCACAACAGGAACAATATACCACAACATCTTGGCTGAATGTAAACAGAAAAAAAATAAATGATTCTAAGGTCCTAAGGTTAAGAAGCAGTGATGATGAAACAACATCAACTTACAAATCTATCAAGTCCTCTTTCCATAGTAATGGCAAAGTAAAACTCGCGTCTGGCATATCTTCTTTCTACAACAAGCACTTTATTGCACATTCTTCCCATTTCCCCAGTTTGCTTGGTGAACAACTTGTTGCCAATCATCTGACTGGCGACCTCCCTCGCTTCTTTTGGACTATAAACATTATAAATTCAAAACAAGTTTTAGTTTTTAGGCATTTTAATTTATTTTCTAAATTTATTATTGTTAAGTTAAAAGTTATATTTACCAAATTTTTTTGTTTACTTTTTATTGACTGCACCAGAGATATGCCAACAAGACCAATAAAATAACACTGTATGAAAAATCAATGATCTATGAAACATCAAAGGATCGAAGGGATAACGTTATCATGTGGTTTGTTACACATGTTACGGTAGGAAAGGTGCATGCAGCCAAGGTTTTAACTCCAATGTTTTACAGTAAGAAACGCTCTGGAGTTTTTGGGAGCTGGGGGTTTGTATTTATAGCCTGACAATAAGCTTAAAAATGGAATTTGAAAAGCAAAATTGGCATTCACACTGGTTTATCACATGCTGCGACAGGCCAAGCATAAAAAAAAAATACAAAACATTCTTTTATTAACACCACTTGATTTAACATTTAAACACTTACGAGAAAACAATCTTGACTCCACCCTGCAGTCCGCTTTCAAAAGTCCCCTTTCCTCTGCCACCAGCAAGAACTTGGGCCTTTATCACAGAATCTTTTGTTTCTAACCAAAAATCAAGATTGTAAAAAAGTCACCAGTAAAAGCAAGATCGAGCCATTTAAACAATCAGCACAGTACATAAACTTGACTTTGTAAATACTGTTAGTACCTCTGCAATTTAAAAAACAACATGTAACTTACTCAGAGTCTTTGCAATGTTAAATGCTTCATCTGCTGTTGATGCTACACCCCCTTCTGGAGTTCCAATGCCTGCATCTTTAAGTATTCCCAAACTGATATACTCGTGTAGAGACAAGTGGCGGTGTTGATTAGCAGACGATGACACAACCTGAAATGATGAAATCAAAAAACCTATTTATTATTAACACAATTATATCTTGGACGTAACTACTGCATGATGTTTTTCTGGTTTTATTTTTTACTTAAGCTACGCTATGTTGATGGCCAGCACAGGCTAGTCATAGTTTTTGTATTAATCTACTGTTTATATGTCAGAAGATTCCCCCTGTCAAGCTGTGCAAGTGGGCTAGGTTTTACTGGCCTACAAAATATGTTACCGTTAGACAAGTGAAACAAGGTCATGGGAGCTGAAGGTCACTGGACCAACTGCCCCGTTGCATTAATTCTGTCACTTTTATTTGTGCATTTGATTTTGAAAGTTGGTGACACTAAATGTGCCAACCCATCAGGTTTTACTGGATTGCAGCAATGCTGCTTGACAGGGTAATCACCCAGCTCACTATTCGAAGGGGAACCCTGTTAGTTTTCCTGCTAGCACATTGTACATAATTGTCTTCAATTACAAAATAAAAGCACTTTGTACAAAATAAAACTTATCAAAAAAGAGCACATGCAAAGGTAAAATATACTTTACAAATGATTTGAAACAGCAACACGTTTTGAATTAAACTTCCATCTACTTGGCCGTACATAAAAATTGTTGTAACCCAGTGTTGAATGACAATAACTTTGCTTACCTTGAATGTGTTAAGTGCAGATTTGGGTGTTGTAAGCAGTTTTCGTAAAACAGAAGCCATTATTTACAAATTAATCAACAAAAGTAAACTTAGGTTTTTTTAAAGTATGAAATTGCTTATCGGTCCTGCTGGTATTATTTATCAATTAAAACTTCGAAAAAAAACAAAAAAAGTGGGTTAAACCAAGATGACATTTAAAAAAGTCATTTAAAGAACAATGGTGTTTTATAATCGCATTTGTAGGCGAATTTAGCGATTAGGACGAAACTAAACCACTTTCCCGCATCTTGCAAAGAAATGCAAATTTAAAGTTTGATCTCAATTGCTGTGTCGTCAACCAAGGTGAAATTGGAACAGATTGTCGCGTGTCGCGTGTCGTTTGTCAAACCGACTATTTGTAGTTTTGCTTTTTAAGTTCATCAAAAGCAATTTGAAGTTTTTACATATCTAACAAACATTTACCCACCTACATGAAAGTATTTATAAGTTTTAATTCAAAATATTGTCGAAGTGCGCTAAAATATTTAGGAAACATGGCCAAACAGAGTATCCACACAATTGCGTTGTTCACCTACTAACGTGGCAACTAATGGCCCAACTGAAGTGCTAAATATACAAAAGTTTGATTCAACAACGGACATTGCAGGATAAAGGGTTGCATTTTGTACGTACTGAGTTGTGCGCACCGTTGCGAAGAGCGTACCCGTATCTTTTGATGATTTTTGCTGCGTACCGTACCGCGCTGTCATCCGTTGTCAAGGATAAGAAACAGTACGGTACGTATTGAGTTTAGCGTACCACGTACCTCGTTGCGTTCCGTACCACCTTTCAGTTCCAACGTACCGCACCGTGCTGCCATCCTTGTACACAATATGTGCGACATATTTGCCAAAAAAGTTATTTTTAGTTAAATGCAAATAAATCAAGATCATTTTCGAAAATCCAAATGGGTGTAAAATTCAATGAAAAGGAGTGGTCCATTGGATTTTTTCAAAAAAGTCGATATTTGCAGATTTGGGTCATAGAAAGATACACAGGTAATTGAAAGGTGGGTGAACGTTCGTAACTTGCTATTGTATGCCATCGATCGAGCGGACACATATAGTCTTTTGGGATGATGTGTGTTATATATCGCAACACTAAAATATCTGTTCAGTAACAAAGCCGATGTTTATTTTGACGACAACGAGATTACAATGAACTGATTTATTTTGTAAACATTCGGTGCCTCAGAATAACAATAGAGTCTTGTTACCCACTTTCTTTGATTTTCACAATGGAAATTTTTAACTATATCGATCAGCTGTGTGAATCACTGTCAGTGGAACACAAGAGTGCAGCATCGGTATAGCTAAAATTTGCCATAACCGCTGTGTGAGCTGTGGGTCTGACGCTTTATAATAGACTTAAAGCGCAACAGTTTATGAAATTTTAAACTATTTTGATCAGCTGCTTGAATCACTGCCAGTGGAACATAAAAATCCTACATCTTTCGAAAAGCTAAAATTTGCCATAACCGCTGTGTGAGCATTGGGTCGGACGCTTTGTATTGGAGCGCAACAGTTCATGGAACTTTCGACACACGGGGGCGCTCGTACAAACACATCATTCGCTAAAAACCGAGAGAAATGGCGTCAAGGGCTACGTAATAAAAAAGAACAAACGGAAAAGTAAAACAGAACAAAGCGTCGTGCAACGGGTCTGCCCGAGGGGCAAGGCGTTTTTAAAAACTAAGTTACGATGGCTTGAAGCGACGGGTGAGTCGCAAAACCGCATTCGACAACGCGGTAGATATATGAAGTGGAAAACGAACAAACATACAAATACCTCGCTAGCAAAAGCCTGAAAAAGTTCTCTGTGCTTGGTACAAAGGCAAATAACGGAGGTCAAACGGAGAGTTATAAAATATGCTGTCGACGTGTATAAAGTGTGACATCGATAGTGGTGACGTCATGAAAACGTGAAAGTTGTTTTTACTTTTTTATAGTTTTTGGCCGCTCGATGAGGCACTTTAGAGTTAAGCGTCCTGGAAACTAAGGTGTAATCGTGACGTAAAATTTTCTGAACTCTGTTGAGAGAAAACTGGACAGGTGATTGGATGTGTGGCGGCGACACAACAAGGAAGCCGACCAAAATTTGCAACAATCGAGGTTAATCGGTCGTCTAATAATGCGACATACATTTTTCTCGCGTTTTCCCGACAGACCTGAGCGGAAAAAGCACCTAAGTCGAGAACTTCTTTGCCGGGCGACAGGCACCAGCGGAGGAAGGTGGTCGTCACGGCGACAGGGGTCGTTGCCGTGGAAACCGAACAGAGGTGATTAACATGCAACAAGAAAATTTCATTCCGGGCGTAAAAAAGGGGAGAGGTCATCGGTGGCGACCTCCTAAAAGCAAACGAAAAAATAAAACAGTGACGTCACAGTAGCGGGAGGTTGAAACTTGTTACGTCATAGAAACGTTGTGGGAGGGCGCGTGCGCGCCGGGCGTCAGGTAAAGGAGAAGCCGAATCAAAAACAAGGAAGGAGAGGCTAAATCGACAGAAAAATAAAAAATAAAAATCGAAACATACAAGTGCTTTTGGCACACCGCGCTTTCATCCGACGATCCTAGGCAGAACGGTGCGTGTCGCCGTCGCCACGGCAACGTGGACGTCCTTCGCCTTGCCTGAGCTCTGGCGGTTGTACGACTGGGTCTTGATGCCTGACGCGTTGTCCCCGCGCTGGGCACCGGGTGGTTTGGGCAGGCGCCGCCGCAGCCACGCGTGTCGTAGGGCCTGGGAGGGATTCATTCGGGCCGCTGGGTCCCACTCCAAACAGCGCTTCAGGAAGTCCGTAAAAAGCGGGTCGTCGCAACCCTTAAGGGCAGTCACCCACTCCTTTTGGCCGGGTGGGCCCCGCAGCTTGCCTCCCGGCCCCAGGACCGTGCTACCGTCCGAGACTGTGGTTACCTGACAATAGCGGGGATAGCCTTTGGAACTGATGAAATTCTTTGCTCGCTTGGCCTGGTCGAGTAACCTACGCGGGGGCATGCCCAAGAGCTCGATAGCACAGGCGAGCTGATCGCCCTCGTCCTCTCCAGGCAAGAGGGGATAGCCGGTGAGGAGCTCGGCAAGGATGCAGCCGAAACTCCACATGTCAATAGGCATTCCGTACCGGCTGCCCAGGATCACCTCCGGGGCGCGGTAGAAGCGAGATTGAATGTAGGTGTAGACGCGCTGATGTTCGTAGCAGGACGAGCCGAAGTCGATAACCTGCGAATTTGGGTAAAAAACAACTTTGTTGGGTTCAAGTTCGATTCAAAGCGAGAAGATAAAGTAGTTGTGTGCGAAAAGAAACGAGTTTTTCACGCATATTTGGTTAATCTTTTACATTGTATGACAGAAAGAATCTGGGAACAAATGGCATAGATGCTTAATGACGCTTGAAATTAGTGTCTCAACTGTGAGGTTTTAGATATTGGTCCAAGGCCATGCACCACAGGGCAAACAAAACATTTTTTTACCACAATACATTCTCCCCAACATTTTAGAAGAGGAGGGGTGGGGAAGAGTCTGGGTAAATGTTTAGTCGGTGAAACCAGACTGTTTGTATAACATAATGAGTCGTAAACCATCCATTTCATGTGTTTACCCGGGAAATCGACCGATCAAAAATAAATACCTTGATGCCGCTACGACCTTGCTGTTTGAGCAAGATGTTCTCGGGCTTCAAATCACAGTGGATGATTCGGTTGCGTTGTAATGCTTCCAGACACTGCAAGATTGAGTGGGCGAACTTGCGCACCAGCTGAAAAAATGTTTTTGGTTGGAATTTGATCGTAGAGCTGATTTTTGTAGGCGTTTTTGCTGTGTTTTAGCTTTTTATTTTGGGGTTCCAATTTAATCCAATTTGGTTGATTCAGGGTAAAGTTTTCCCGTTAGTTATAAAGCAAGAAACTAGCTGGGTTTGAAATGTTTTAAGTCAGGTGGTGTCTATATTTTTCTTTCAAAAATACCTCACAAAAATGATTATCCAGTAAAAGAAATGAAAAGCGCCAGTTAGTCTATTAACCTGAAGCCAACCGCACGAAATTGGTTTCCTAAACTCGTGTTGCGTTGTGGTATCGGTGAGCAGCAACAGCAATCAAAGATGCACGCAAATGTTTAAAAGAAGGCCCGACCATGACGAAACACGCGCAGTATTTTAAAACCAAAATATCACCATACGTGGCATAAGTATCACGGAGATATTTTCAATATATAAGCTGTTGCTGCTGGGCATTGTATAAACTTATGGTTCTTAAACTATGCACCCCGGTGCGTCGTTTTAATTTTCCAAAGGTGTCGCACAACAGTTTCTATTCCTAGCTAAACTGTTTTTGTATCAATATATACAACTTTAACAATAAGAGTCTTTAACAAATTTGTACCACTGAAGTCAAAAATCACCTCATCGAGCTGCCATTCCAAAAACTATAAGTTTAAATTTCACAAATTTCAAATGTTAAAAAAACCTTTCCAATAGCTTTATGCTAACCTGAAGGGAAAACCCTTGAAACTTGTTTTTCTTGATCAACTCGTACAGGTTGATGCTGAGGAGTTCGAAGGTCATACAGATGTGGTTGCGAAACGTGAAACTCTCGAGCATGTGGATGATGTTCATCGCGTTGTCCTGCAATGTATTCAATCGCCGTGTAAGGTTTGGTCGTTACGTCACAGCGCACAAATTTCCGACTTTTTTTTCAAATTCGCGATCAATTCAAATCTTGGGCCGTTCATGCGCAGTTATTGAAACTGGCAGATTAACAGCGAAAAATCAAATATCGATAGTGGCGTCGCCAAAGAAAAGAGGTTTATTTTGCGGGTGAGTGTTAAAAAGAGGCGCAAAGTTACATACCTACATACATACGTACGTACAATATCTATTTGTCACGCTTCTCAAAGCGAAGAAAAAAAATGCAGAAATAAAAGTACGAAATTAATCACGTGACGGGATCAGTAAAAGGTAAAAAATATTGGTAAAAAGCTACTAAAAATAAATACGATGGTAAAGAGCTCTTCGGGCAGTGGTTCCCAACCAGAAGGAATTTCATGAGGGTGGAATTTTCACTTAAAGTTTTTCATTATAAGTGTAGTATTCCGTTTTTCTTATTCGTCAGACCGGTGGTTCCGATCCGTTTAACATTAATTTATATCACTTTTTTTGTATTATTTGCAATAATACGCAAACAANGGTGCGTCGTTTCAATTTTCCAAAGGTGTCGCACAACAGTTTCTATTCCTAGCTAAACTGTTTTTGTATCAATATATACAACTTTAACAATAAGAGTCTTTAACAAATTTGTACCACTGAAGTCAAAAATCACCTCATCGAGCTGCCATTCCAAAAACTATAAGTTTAAATTTCACAAATTTCAAATGTTAAAAAAACCTTTCCAATAGCTTTATGCTAACCTGAAGGGAAAACCCTTGAAACTTGTTTTTCTTGATCAACTCGTACAGGTTGATGCTGAGGAGTTCGAAGGTCATACAGATGTGGTTGCGAAACGTGAAACTCTCGAGCATGTGGATGATGTTCATCGCGTTGTCCTGCAATGTATTCAATCGCCGTGTAAGGTTTGGTCGTTACGTCACAGCGCACAAATTTCCGACTTTTTTTTCAAATTCGCGATCAATTCAAATCTTG
>QXVZ01027576.1:0-11938 GCA_008931825.1 Phallusia fumigata
TTTTGGCCTTCAGCTTGAGAAAGGTTGCCATCCCCTGCTTTAGAGCATTTGTCTTTGAAAGGTTACAAAACATATCCTTTAGCAAAAGGTATCCCACTGGGTACTTTCTTCTTGTAATTTAAATAATCACGGCCAAAAAAGTTCAACAGGGTCATTTCTTCGTAAATGATTCTTTCATGAAAGAATTTCCACGATGCACAAGTGTAGCCGATAAGGCAAATTGGATTACACAGAAGAATCTGCAAAAAATAAATATCTGTTTCTGTGTTTTTGTTTAAGTTTACTCACAGGAAGAAAAATGCCGTTATGAGGTTTGCTTGCTGTAAGTTTGCTAACAAGCTGCCGGTGTCATTGCAGTTTCAATTTTAGTAATCATTATAATCATTTGTGATGCACCTGGACTTATGGGCATGTCTGTCCAAACTTTTAAGTGTTGCGGGGTACTTTTATATGAAGAAAGTTATTATTGGCTAAAAATTTACGACAACATGAGGCAATAAAAGCAGACATTTGAAAAACATTCAAATCACCTGAGTACCAATGCTCCAACAAAACCAGCCAGTGTAGGATGGATGGCGAACAATTGCATAAACTCCGTTTGTAACAAGAACATGATCTTTGTGTTTGTAAAATTGCACAACATGGTTAAAGTTTCTGCCTGCAAAAAACGTTCTTTTATTTTTTCACAGTATGCTAGAAACAGACTGGTGTTTACCCTAAAGATTTCATTATGACAACAATAATGACACACTCATAGGCTGAATCAAAACAAACCATTCGCCAAAAACCCGAATAAATTCAGAAAACTGAAGCTACAGTACATCACTAAAAAAGCAACTTGATGTTGAAAACCATGCCTATTGTGTGGAGAAGTCGCTAACAGTGGATGTGACAACCATGGGTGCACCTAGTGACACTTTATCTTGTACAACGCTGACATGTATTTGCTCGTTACTATGCAAAACGTCAACTTCATATGACATGGCAAAGTGCGAGTACAGCAACGAAAACTCACATTACAATAGTAACAACGGAGATTATTTGAATAAGAAAAACGTCTTTCATCATTCTAATACTGAGCCTTACACAATTAATGTTCTGCGATATATTCTGTTTCTCTGAGGATGCATATTTTGAAAACACATCACTAACGATAACGCACACACTGATCCAACACACCTTCTAATGCTAATGCAAGAAGATAAGATATTTTAGCAACTTTTTTGAAGGGTGAATTAAATAGCTTGGATAGGTTGGAAATTACAGATTTCACAAAAGGCCAGAATACATTGTGGTGAAAATATGTTTCGATTTATGTGTCAGTGGGATTTAAATAGAGGTTTCTACATAATCGCATAATAAAGTTTTTATCAGCGATTTTAAAAGCTTTAAACATTATTGTAATATTGTGTTGTGACATATTAATACACTTAGAATTTTCTCAGTGAAAGTGGAATATAAACCTTTTTTATTATTTACAGTTGATGTAGGCCAGTGTACTTTGAATGGTTTGACTACAGTCCTAAATATTAAACAAATGAAATGCACCTGAGAAAATTGCAATTTAAATGTTTGTTGGTTAACCCAACAGGTCTAAGGTATATACTTGGGTCAAAGTCAACATCACTGCAAACATAGAAGCATAGTGGAAAAATGTGGGAAAAAGCTCCTTCCCAGAAAATCGGACTTACTCTTGGGAAATTTTTTGGCTGGTTGTGTCACAAGTGGATACAAACGGCAAAAATGAATATTGTGGGGGAATAATGTAACTGATGGAATTTAATTAGTTAGCTTCAACCGCCGTTCTCATGAAATGTGATCTTTCAAAAAGCGGAATGGCCGCGCCGAGGTTAACGCACAACCTGACCCAGTACCATTGTTCATAATGCATGTGTGCGTGTACAACAATGAAACGTTTTGAAGTGAAATATAGTGGGTTAGTTCATTATTCATTTTATGGGCGGAAAACTTTTGTTGGATTTCTCGAAAAATTTGTGTTTTTCTCACCCAGCACAGAAGTGAATGAAAAACCTCAAAAATTTTTTTTTCAAAGCCAACATTTTATAGAAAGCATTCCTACCAGCTGTAAACATTGCCAATTTCCTGAAAATCTCCCCAAAAACACAAAGCATGAAACCAATGAGTGTAAAAACTGAAGGCATCTTCATACCTGTGAAGTCACAAACATAAATAAAATATTGCAGTTTTACACATTTTACATTTCAGGGGTGTGGGTTACAAGAATTACATGCTCTATACATGGCCGAAATTACAGTTCCCAAACTGCTGGCGATTTGCCTCATAAGAACAGCCCTGTTTAAGAAATAATGTTCTGCAGACTCAGTAAAAAGAGAAACATTTGTATACAGCTTTCAAACAACCATAGAAAACATATTGTTGTTGCTCTGGGTCCCTGTCAGCCTAAAACTGTCGATAATAACATGAAAAACTAACCTGGAACAAAATACATCAAAATAAGATGTTCAAGGATGCTTAGGAGCAATGCTGCGTTGAACTCCCTGCTGTGGTTTATAATGAAAGAGTCCAAGGAGAGCGATGATGGGTTGTAATAGGCTGTGGCGATATATTCACTCATGTGAAAAAATGATAACACACATAGGTATATCCCTGTGGATTGGTAAAGCTTTGGTGAAAAAAGAATCAAGTTGAATCCGATGGTTAACATAATGCCGAGCATGTATGACCTCCAAATAATCTGAAAAAAAATAATGAATTACAATCGTCTTTTCAAGAATGTTTTTTANACTTTTTTGAAGGGTGAATTAAATAGCTTGGATAGGTTGGAAATTACAGATTTCACAAAAGGCCAGAATACATTGTGGTGAAAATATGTTTCGATTTATGTGTCAGTGGGATTTAAATAGAGGTTTCTACATAATCGCATAATAAAGTTTTTATCAGCGATTTTAAAAGCTTTAAACATTATTGTAATATTGTGTTGTGACATATTAATACACTTAGAATTTTCTCAGTGAAAGTGGAATATAAACCTTTTTTATTATTTACAGTTGATGTAGGCCAGTGTACTTTGAATGGTTTGACTACAGTCCTAAATATTAAACAAATGAAATGCACCTGAGAAAATTGCAATTTAAATGTTTGTTGGTTAACCCAACAGGTCTAAGGTATATACTTGGGTCAAAGTCAACATCACTGCAAACATAGAAGCATAGTGGAAAAATGTGGGAAAAAGCTCCTTCCCAGAAAATCGGACTTACTCTTGGGAAATTTTTTGGCTGGTTGTGTCACAAGTGGATACAAACGGCAAAAATGAATATTGTGGGGGAATAATGTAACTGATGGAATTTAATTAGTTAGCTTCAACCGCCGTTCTCATGAAATGTGATCTTTCAAAAAGCGGAATGGCCGCGCCGAGGTTAACGCACAACCTGACCCAGTACCATTGTTCATAATGCATGTGTGCGTGTACAACAATGAAACGTTTTGAAGTGAAATATAGTGGGTTAGTTCATTATTCATTTTATGGGCGGAAAACTTTTGTTAGATTTCTCGAAAAATTTGTGTTTTTCTCACCCAGCACAGAAGTGAATGAAAAACCTCAAAAAATTTTTTTTCAAAGCCAACATTTTATAGAAAGCATTCCTACCAGCTGTAAACATTGCCAATTTCCTGAAAATCTCCCCAAAAACACAAAGCATGAAACCAATGAGTGTAAAAACTGAAGGCATCTTCATACCTGTGAAGTCACAAACATAAATAAAATATTGCAGTTTTACACATTTTACATTTCAGGGGTGTGGGTTACAAGAATTACATGCTCTATACATGGCCGAAATTACAGTTCCCAAACTGCTGGCGATTTGCCTCATAAGAACAGCCCTGTTTAAGAAATAATGTTCTGCAGACTCAGTAAAAAGAGAAACATTTGTATACAGCTTTCAAACAACCATAGAAAACATATTGTTGTTGCTCTGGGTCCCTGTCAGCCTAAAACTGTCGATAATAACATGAAAAACTAACCTGGAACAAAATACATCAAAATAAGATGTTCAAGGATGCTTAGGAGCAATGCTGCGTTGAACTCCCTGCTGTGGTTTATAATGAAAGAGTCCAAGGAGAGCGATGATGGGTTGTAATAGGCTGTGGCGATATATTCACTCATGTGAAAAAATGATAACACACATAGGTATATCCCTGTGGATTGGTAAAGCTTTGGTGAAAAAAGAATCAAGTTGAATCCGATGGTTAACATAATGCCGAGCATGTATGACCTCCAAATAATCTGAAAAAAAATAATGAATTACAATCGTCTTTTCAAGAATGTTTTTTATATCCTTCTGAGCACTTCTATTACCCAAATAGAGTCCTACCTATTTTATTGTTGTGCGCTCAACTTCACTGCAAGTAGTTTTTTTCAGTTATTGTACTATCATCTTTTTGTGTTGTTTTTTTTGCACTCCTTCGGCGCCCTGAAACTTTCCAACAGGGTTTCTTTTCCTGTCGAACCTCACTCACTTCCCTAAGTGGTCCCACCAACGTCCCCCCCCCCCAAGTCAAATATCTAACAATGCGCCAAAACTCACTTTCTTGTGGGTCCCCGCCACATAACGCAGAGTAATAATGGTGTAGCTGCAGCGTATTCCACCTTAATCCACCAATTGTGTCCTCCATTTTTTTCGCGCCTTATAACGTCTCACTATTGCGCAGCTATTTCCGGCTTGGTGATTGTTTCAGCGAAATTGGGTCACTATTATTTCTTTCACCAAGCGAAATAAACTCAACTCAACTCAACTCAAATGGTAGAAGTTTCTGTTTTGTTTGCTTTAAGTGAAAAAAAAAACAGCATTCAAACCGACTGTCTTACCTTAAATAAGGTTTTGGTAGAACTCTTGTACCAAAACAGAGTAGCTGATAGTGCAGCAGCAGCTATTCCAAAACTTGTGAATACATTTTGCCACACAATCGACCACAAAATAACATTCCATGTCAGCGCTGCAGCAAAGGCAGTCAATGCAGTTTTCACTTCCAAAATCATAGTTGGCACATGTTTTCAATTCTAGTTTCAAAGTACCTAATTTGCAAACAACAATCTACACCTCAGGAATACAAGATAGGGATTAAAGAGCAGCCTAATTAAAAACATAACTTTATGCACTAAAGATGACAACAGCGATTGCCGAAATGTTTGCAATAAAATATATTTATCATTGCACAAGTTGGCTCTGGAACTAATATGATTGCAGAAATCAAGGTCTTAGTGTTGTGAAAGAATTCATTTTAACAATTGACAATCTATTAGACAGCCAAAAACTTGTCATGCTTTTCAAGTGCTCAGTTATTGGTAAAATAACACTTCAACATTATGGGGTATGACAATTGATTTGGAGTGGTTTTCTCACAAGATACAACCTTTTTTGGTGCTTGAACTTATGGACCTTTCACAAAAAACAAACCCCCTTTTAGGGTAATGGGTGACAAAGTTTAAAGCAGTTGCACTGCAATAAATATCATTATAAACAACTTTTGAATATTAATACCTGATCCCCCTTATATGACAGGCCCAAACGGGTCTGGTATAGATGACATAGTTATGAGTCTGACGTGTGGTCATGAAAGTTTACCAGACCCAAAGGGGCATTTCTTACCAAAATGAATTTCCAAACTCAGGGTTTTTACCCAAAAATGATTTTGTTGTTGGATGATGCCTGATGAGGTGTGCCAGACGGGGTATGTACTAGTACTAAGAACTCCTTACGTCGTCGTCAATGATATGTCAATGTTGGTTTTATTAGAATTACCAAGAACTTGGTCACTACTTCTACACTGCCAATTAATTTTGTGGTCTTAGTACAACTATTGACCGCCCGTTTCCTATCAGGAACCTAAGGATATCCAAACTAAACATCCTTCAAGTGTATAAAATCGGTAAAACACTTTAGCAAAGTTACTCTTTTGTTATCCGGGTAACCCACAAATATGCGGAATTCGGATAGTAGAAAATCCCTCGATTAACCGGCTAACCGCTATCCGGATTCTAAAACTCTTATTGAACCTACAATATGTTTTGCTTTACCTCCGAAGAATTCAACATTTTCTCCGCTAGTGGGGGTAACGTTGTAACTTGACCACCACAAATCGGTGGAGAGTTTGTAGTTAGAGGTTGTGGGGTCTGGAATACTAGTAAAGTTGAGTTGAGTTTTTTCATTTGGTCAAAGAAAATGGGAAAATTGGTGGCTCGAGGTTGAACGTGCCGCAGCTACACCTTATTTACAGGTTACATGACGGGGGCTCACAAAGAGTGAGATGGTCGGTGCATTATTGACAGGTTGGACGGTAGAAACCCTGCCGGAGAAAAACACACTAACCTGAAACTCCAGCATCGAAGCAAACCAGAACGTAAGCACAGCTAACAATTCGATGGTCGTGTAACGTTACGTTATTTTGGTGGTTTGGTGATGTTACTTTTACGCATTTAAAAATGTTATAAGCACGGGAATTTGTGGACTCTTGTTTTCTCGATATTAACATCCAATTTCATTACGTTCTGGACGCAACGTTCTCGAGTTTTTTCTTGATATTTAGCCCTAAACTTCTGTGCGTGCGGCCGTGCGTAAGTTTGTCAGATATCATTTGTGTTTATTGTTTCCCTGGATTAGGCTAAGCAAAAAGCAAACCTTATTCAACAGTTCCACAATAGACGTTGAAGTTGTTTTTTTCGCATGTTCTCACATCTAGTTTTTAGTCCTTCTCTCACCCAACAAACTTATGCGGATTGCTGGTAAACCCTAACTATCACCGCGTTCCTAGCTACACGTCAAACTTAAAAATACCGCGGCTAAAAAAAATACTGCAGGTAACGTATTAAATGAGATGAAGTTTATAGCAAAAACATTTCAGATGTGGAGGGGTCGTTTGTTTTATTAATTGCAAACGGTACTTTTTTGTGAAGGAGGAGCGCGAGAGCGACTTTGTGACATGTGATATTTCTTCCCATACTTTTGGACCTCGATTGCAAATTGACCTTGAGCCAATCGATGTGCTTACTAGGGGATGGAAATAATTCAGGCTGTCAGCGCTTCTGGTGTTGTGATTGTGAACTGACGTAAAAGATAAGTATAAACAGGGATTTGTATGAAGAGGGTATAGCAGCAGAATGAATTAAACGCGTGCAACAGTTGGGCTACCTCGAGTTTGTAAACGTCTTTAATTATTAGAAGACGCATGATGATCGATTAGGGTAGCACGACATCGATAAGGGCTGCGAGTGATGGCTCGCAAGATTTTGTTATGTTTGATGTTGAGTTTTTTTGTGACGCGGCATTGCCACATCCCCAAGCGGCGACGGCACACTGCAGGTGTGAGTATTCAAATGAGTAATAAATATTTGGGAGAGAATGTCCCCCTATGTAATCACGCAACTTGTACGTGATACCACAAGCTTTTGCGAGTTTTCTTTCCACGTGCGCTATGTGCTTTTTCCAGTTTAACTGATCGTCGAAATAAACTCCGAGGTACTTTGTATGCGCCGATCGCTGTATTTAAGGTTGCCAACCCCAGCTAACACACAACGTAGTTTCGACGTTCGGAACGAAATTTTTTAACAAAGTAAATGTTGTAGGAATGTGCGCAAACGAACGTTAAGCAATTACGTCGATGCGATGTTTGTAATACGTAATGCNATCACCGCGTTCCTAGCTACACGTCAAACTCAAAAATACCGCGGCTAAAAAAAAATACTGCAGGTAACGTATTAAATGAGATGAAGTTTTATAGCAAAAACATTTCAGATGTGGAGGGGTCGTTTGTTTTAGTAATTGCAAACGGTACTTTTTTGTGGAGGAGCATGAGAGCGACTTTGTGACATGTGATATTTCTTCCCATACTTTCGGACCTCGTTTGCAAATTGACCTTGAGCCAATCGCGGTGCTTACTAGGGGATCGAAATAATTCAGGCTGTCAGCGCTTCTGGTGTTGTGATTGTGAACTGACGTAATAAGTTAAGTATAAACTGGGATTTGTATGAAGAGGGTAGAGCAGCAGAATGAATTAAACGCGTGCAACAGTTGGGCTACCTCGAGTTTGTAAACGTCCCTAATTATTAGAAGACGCATGGTGATCGATTAGGATAGCACGACATCGGTAAGTGCTGCGAGTGATGGCTCGCAAGATTTTGTTATGTTTGATGTTGAGGTTTTTTGTGACGCGGCATAGCCACTGCCCCAAGCGGCGACGGCACACTGCAGGTGTGAGTATTCAAATGAGTAGTAAATATTTCGGAGAGAATGTCCTCCTATGTAATCACGCAGCTTGTACGTGATACTACAAGCTTTTGCGAGTTTTCTTTCCACGTGCGCTACGTGCTTTTTCCAGTTTAACTGATCGTAGAAATAAACTCTGAGGTATTTTGTATGCGTCGATCGCTGTATTTAAGGTTGCCAACCATCATTTATTCAGCTCTATTTTTAGAATGTTATGTGGCGCAAAAAAGTGGAGGGCACAATTGGTTCGGGTCGAGGTTGAACGCGCAGCAGCTATACACCGTAATTACAAGTTTTGTTTGTTGTTTGAAAAGAACATTTGTTTAGTGTTTGTTGTCTGTTACAGATACCTTCTGATGCGCAACATATGATCTATGAGCTTCCTGTCTGTTGCAGGGGGTCTGCTGCTTTCTAAAATGAACTATTTTGAGGTACATAAATTTGCGTTTTTATTATTCATTTGGGCCACCAAGAACTGTCAATTTGCCACCATTGTCAGAATTGTGTGGGTGGTTGGTTTGCAATGCTGAGTGAATGATGTAATTGTTTCTCTTTGGGCCTCTTTTCCTACTAATAGTTGGTAACTACCAGCTTAAAATTACTCAAAAGCGAAAAGTTTAACAATTGTGCGATTATAACACACAAAACGTATGTGTAATTATAAATACTTGCAATTAAGGTTTACTTAAACTTGCGAGAGTTACTTTAATTTTTTGAAAACGCAAATTAAATTTTTCTGTACGCGATTCGCACACCATGGTTTACTTGGGAATATTTTATTGACGTTTTTTTCTCCTCCAAAACTTATCCCCCTACATTGTCGGTGGTTGATTTACGTTCTATGCAAAATAACTTTGGGATAGCAACTGATAAAACCCATGCCATGATAAAACAGGGGAATGTTGTGACATTGTACGTAAAAACAAAATCCCAAACCAGTTGGAGGTTCATAAAAATGAGCCGGTAATATGCACAAATTTAAGCTGGTGTGTTAATTACGTTATATGAACGTATATATACCTATATTGTTCTGTTAACCTGTCCAAGTTTCGGTATATTTTAGCTTCAGATTGCATGCGTCATTAGCAATAATATACATGCGTTCTATCTCCAAAGCTAAAACATAAAATCAACAGAGAGTTTGACGTCAAAAAAACTAAAGGTTTTTCCAACTTTCAGGAGGCGCGTAAGTGGTTTTGTTCAGCAGCGAAACCCCCCAAAAGGTATCATTTACACCTTTGAACCACTTTTTAACAGATCGCCTGAATTCCTGCCAGCTTGTCATTTCACTTGCATACACATCTCGATGGAACTTGTTGACCACCTTCCAGTCGGTCATTAGGCTTTCAAATGCAATTGATACGGAGTTTAGCAACTCGTCAGTTGTGGTGCTTGGTGCGGCGATTCGACCAATTTCGCTTTTGCATTGTGACAGCACTTCGTTCTTTATTTTCGTTCTAAAACGCTCTCTTGCGCTTTTGCCACGTAATTGCTGTAAAAGATAGGCTAATTAAACTAAAAAATGGCAATGAATAGTTGATTTACACTGGACATTTCCGCAGATATGTCATTGTTACTGGGCGACACATTTTTTAACTATAGGCCTAAATTATAGAAATGGTAAAAAAATACAAACTTGGTCCATTTCTTCACACAGTCCCCAGATTGCCGCCGCTCGGATCTTCTCAGATTCGGTTTGGTGAACTTTCTAAAAAATGTAGTAGTGTTCGTAGTTTGAATTTGACTGGGACGAATAATGTGAAATGTGACTTAATTAAACCGACTATAAAGTCAGTCTTAGTTTTACTCAGTGAAAAAAACATTGGTAGGCTACATGCAAAAGTGGACACCAGTTTTATAGTAAGAACACAACATTGTTGCAAAAAAGAGCAAAAGACTTCTTTTTAATATGTATGGTACATGTTAAACGTTTAAATTGTGAAATTTTCGCACATTTCCGAGGTATGTTCTAATCAGCACTCAGTGGGCAAATAATATAATGCAAATCAAAATTGATTGCCCAGCATTTAATAACCCGAGTAGCTTTAACTTAAAGCCATTGGCACCTTTTTGTTCTGTCGCTTTCTTTCGAAAATTTCCTTTAATACGTCCCGGTCGCTTTCCAGAGAAGCTTTGGTTTCTACCACAAAGGGTTTGTGGGAAATATGCTTTACTGTTGTTTCAAAAGTCGAGAAAGCTCGCGTTATACGACGCTTTTCTGCCTCCTTCGAAACTGTTTCATCGTTTTGAAACAATAGTAGTATCTTCTGTAATAAAAGCGAAATGTCATTTTGCGTTTTTCTAACTATTTACAATATGTTTATTGAAAATGTAGAAACTACCCAAAAACATGTATTCAGGTTTTACGACTAAATTTGCTTGTAAAGACTTTTTTGTTCTTCTGTTTTGAGGCGCCTATAGGCCCTTGAGACTCTTTATATTTATGTGGGCTATTTCACAGAAAATGTGGGACTTTTTAAAAAAAATCAACATATATCAAGGAGAAAGGTTTAAGATACTTTACCTGTGTAATAGTCGGGTTTCTTCTCATGATTTCATCAATTGCTGCCACTTTTGCTTCCAACACCGTTACTTGTTCGCTTGCCTAATAAAAAAATGTTTTTTTTTACAGCAAATGACAAGAAAAAAAATGTTTGTGCATTTTTTAAGCAAACGTTTTGCCTCTTGTTTCCGTTATATGTATAAAGTTCTCAAAATCTATACAATTGAAGTTTATCAATAGTAAAAGTTGGTTGGTAGCCGAACAAAGCTTAGGCTACGTCGGGAAAATCTACTTTATCCACCAAAAAAAGCAAGGCCCGGCAGAAACTTAGTTTGCTTTAAGCCGCTTGGCAAAAAANGACAAGAAAAAAAATGTTTGTGCATTTTTTAAGCAAACGTTTTGCCTCTTGTTTCCGTTATATGTATAAAGTTCTCAAAATCTATACAATTGAAGTTTATCAATAGTAAAAGTTGGTTGGTAGCCGAACAAAGCTTAGGCTACGTCGGGAAAATCTACTTTATCCACCAAAAAAAGCAAGGCCCGGCAGAAACTTAGTTTGCTTTAAGCCGCTTGGCAACAAACAGAATGTACCTCATTAAGTTTTTGCTGGAAACGCTGCAGTTTTGTTTCGTTTTCGCACATCTCGCTTATGGTAGTGGAGGCCCTTGCTCGCTGGGCTCTGGGAATTGCTTGTAAAACCTTGTCTTCTATAGTTGTTTGCATTGCATCTGTATCCACCCCTTTCTACAATGAAATGGGAAATCATTATTATTCAGGTTAAAAAAATACAGCAAGCTCAATCTAATAAAAAAGAGTACACCTTGCTTAGTGTTGTTTTCACAATTTCTTCAACTGCTTGAAACGTGACAGGAAATTCATTGATGGATTTGATGGCCTAGGTATGGAACAGGTATTTAAAAGTTGCCTGGTAAAAACTGTAGGGTAGTTTTGTTTTGCAATTATATCTTACGTTTTCAATAAGGAATCTCTCGTTATATATTCCACTGATTGTTGTCAGGTCAGTTTCCAACCACATTTTTCGTGTTGCCACTATGGGCAAGTCAGGTACGACATAGAAATCGGTACGGCTCTGGTATGACGTGAACTTCGCGAAGTTAGCTTCGGCTGATTCTTGAGCAAACTTAAGATTTGTGCTGTCCGTTCCGCCCTACAAGAGTAAAGTAATATGCAAGTT
>QXVZ01027578.1:0-23547 GCA_008931825.1 Phallusia fumigata
TGGGCCCGGGCAAGGGTGCGCAAACATTGAATTGAACTTAGTTCCTATCAATCGTCAACCACCAGCCACTGTTTAAACACTGCTTCGCCAAACTTACAAGCGAGAAGAGCTGACAATGTCAGATGTCGCCATTACCCTTTGATTGACAGTGAATTTCAGCTTACTGACGTACTCTGGAATAAATCATAAAAACGCTCTATTGAGCTAAAAAGATTGAGATTGACACATAAGTAATTTGATACAAAAGTCGTTAAATACTATGTCGTATTAAAAAGGCGTTGGGATCAGGGGATTTGCAACACGAGAACTATATATTATAAACAAGTACAATTTTCGATGTATGACATTTGGAAACACATGATCCAGACAGAATAAATAGCTAAGCTGAAAAGAAACTGCGCTAGATGTCCGTAAGCAAAAAACGCTATGTTTCGATAAAAGACTGTGTATAAACTCAAAAAAATTATCCAACAACCGCACGGGTGTGCTAGAGGATCGTAACCAAACTGCAGTAACTACTTCGCCAACTGCTAGAGTATGCTAAAGGACTGCAATCAAACTGCAACTTTTTTCTGGTGCTAACGTAAACAAGCTGCAATGATTTTGTTAGGAACCGATGAGGTACGCCACAGGACCGTAAACAAACTATATTTTTAACTTAATCCACTAGAGTGCGCTTGTGTACCGTTACTAACTGCAACATTTTTAAACAAACCGCTAGGGTGCGCCAACGGACAGTAAAACTTCCAAGTGGTAACTTTTAACTTGGCTCTACGACCATGGTTGCTTGAGAAATCAGCCGAGATCGGGATTGTGGAGAGATGCGCCAGTCTTACACTTGGTTTTCCTGGATTTGTGTCGTGCACTATGGGGCCAGCAAACGCGCGTTGAGGGGCCACCTTAGCACGATTTTGGCATGGAGAAATGTAAAAAGATTCATACAGCTTTCCTGCAACCTATTAATCCCTATTTTAAGGCAGTGAACATTTTATTTTTGACAATTGTCGCACTGAAAAAAATGATACCGTCAAAAAATGTTTATTTTTAAAAGCACACGCACATTTACTGTGCCGAACAAGGCTGGAGCTATGTATGACCCATAAAGATAACTTTTTCTAGATACGCTTTTTTCTAGATATAAATACAAAGTATGTACTGTTTGCCTGACGTCCTTGCTTTACAAATCAAAATCATAAAATTGACAGTTTTATGTACCACCTTCCTGAAGTCGTTGTTGCTGTGTTTTACCCATTACCCCTGACATTTGCCTATCTAGCCTTTAAAAGTTTGTAGGTTGGGCCATAGTTTATATTCACTGTACCGTACAATCATTCTACAACTTTGCATGTGTGGGGACCCATGCGTTTCTCCCTGCCAAAGCAATCATGTTTTCAAAAGCTTAAGTAACTATGGGACCCAGTGTGAAATGACATGGTATATATATATCCGTTTATAGATTAAGTGATAGTGTACATGGAATGACAATCTGGTAAAAGCTACCCTTCCAGTTTCTGTTTGTGTTTATTTAAGTTTCATTCACAGAAAAATACATGTGCATCTCGACTTTCTATTTTTTCGCATTTTAAACCAAACAGGTATTATGTTGTTGCAAAATACTTGCAAAGCCCCGTTTACGGTTTTATTATGTGCTGGGCTAACGTGGTTCTACTGAACACCGTAGTTCTACACACCGTGGTTCAGTGTGTTTGCATTTGTAGTGACCACGAAAGTTTCTTTCATATGGTTAACATTAACGGTTGCTCAGCCATCGCATTTGTATGGTGGGAATGTGCTTTGGCAAAGCAGTGTTTCGTAAAGCCGAACAGGGTTATGTAGCGTTGTAACTGAGCTCAAGCTCTGGACGTTTAAAAGTCCAATTTACGCTTGTTTTTGGCTTGTGATGTTTGTTTTTCAACTTTGTTTCAACCTTGGATTATGAGACTCTCAGGACGCTGGTACGCAGAATAAAAGTGAAGATTGCACTTGTGGCCTGCAAATGTTGTTCGCTTTCAGCAACGTTAAGGGTTTGTAACAATGTCAAACTCCGATCGGCCTTCCACTTCACATACAGTTCGCTTTAACGGATAAGACGCTAGATCGAAAACGGTAATGCGTAAACATGTGGAGTTCGCCAAATAGTAGAAGAAAATAACAAGGTAGAAAATATTAAATCGTATTTTTTTCTATTCACTAAGCGACTTCGCTTTGCTTTGTTACTCAATCGGAACATCATTTTCTTTAACATATTGTGTTTCTATGTTTGCGTGGAACTTTGCAGCCCATTGGCAATGTAAGTTAACTATTTTTGCTGCACAAGCGCCTTTCTATAAATTCGATTTAAGTTATAATCTCAGAAAATGCAGCCATGCTTGGCTCTCATGCAGTCCCTACCACTAAGTTGGATTTGCGGAGACCGCGCCCGAGTTCGTACTACGTGGTCGGAATCGTCGGCCCGCAGGTGTCAATAAGATCGTCACGTGTCCTCCGGTCTAGTCGCGTAGGGGAATCGAGGAGCCACACCCTTGATATGGTCACCTAATCGAGGAAGCTGCGGTGGACCTTCTGGAATAAGCGCACCGCCTGTCGGGTTCCACCGGCACTCTCTCTGCAATAGAGCTCGCCCTGGTCTGTGCTCAAAATTCGATTAATATGGAGTTCAGGACTGAACCCTAGAAGGTATCTAGACACAGCCCTGTCCCTGGGTTTTACGAATTTCTTTAACTTGGGAGGAGAGTCTAAGCAACACCACGGGAACTCCTCCTGCAATTTCCGTGCGTGGTTGTCCCACGTTTGAGATTCGCGCGGCAGAACCGTTTACCGACTTGAGCGCTGCCTTTACGTGCTTAGAGACTTCTGGTGGTGGCAGCTCTGGCTCCTGTGAAGCTAAACCTTTGCCGAGGTGGTCAAAGAGGTTGCCTCTACTACTAGAAGTCTGGGTTGTTACATGAAGTCGAGGGTCGAGCACTAGTGGACATTGTTACCAAGCCTGGCGTTGCTGCTAGTAAACAATATTATGCAGGTGGGCGATGGCAGAATGTGAACGAAAGAAGCTGATTACCAAAGGGTTTTGCACACGAAACGGGGCATAGAAACGGTACATTTTTTACCAGGGGTTTTGAACTTTATGATTTATTTGGTTGTCTTGTATTTTCATGTTACTCCGCCAAGCGGTATCATAGAATCACTAACAAGGCCACAAAAAAGCAGGGTTTCCAGGTTTAAATTTCAAAATTCAGCCAAACTGCTGACAAATTTCGACCAGGCCAACGGCTTTAAAATTCGGCCAAAGTTCTGAAATTTGGCCGAAAAAATGCCAAACAGGCAACCCTGCAAAAAAGTGAAACACGCCTGGACGCAATCATGCGTATCCGAAGATCGTCAAGCGTGAAATAACATAGAGATACAGTGCTGTTACAACATAACGACATGAAGTAAAGAACACAATTTGACAATAATACAACAGGTTGTTTAAAGGGGAACCTTTGTTTAGCGGTTATATGGCTGCTACAGACATTGTTAGCATTTGAAAAAATATTGTCATAAAAAATCTACGTTTGGTAACACGGGTATTTCCCTATTTTCTTCAAAAGGAAGTAACGTCACAAAAACGTGGGGATTTCCCCTTACAAAAGTACTTTCTCGTTTCTACGGTTTTTCAGTTCTTTGTATCACATTAAACAGTGGTCATATAGAATGATCACCTTAAACAGTAAAATGTTTGGGTAACAAACTTAAGGCTATGTTTTTTGCGGAGAGTGATTAGTGCTTAAACAAGTAAAAAACGTTTATCGTCTCATGTGTCTTGGAAAGACATGCAAATTTATAGATGTTTGATTTTGGAAATACACTCAATAAATTGTAGAAAATGTGGCAAAAAATGACCATGCAAAAATACATCGATTTTGTTTTGCAATTCCACTGAAAAAAGGTTGTAAATGTTTATGGACACCAGTGAAACTCATCAGTCGACTAGTCAAGTGTTCAGTGTTTGATAAATTTGATGAACTGTTATTTTTGCTCTGCCATGAGATTGCAATTGGCTGCACAATGCAAGACATAAAAGCTGTAGGTTCTGCTGGCCAAATATACCAGTGCTAACACAACAGTTTAACAAAAGTTTTCTGTGGTAAGAGTTTTTTTCATGAAATCCTTTATCAGGCCAATTGCTTCCTAGAACCCTATGCCTTCACAAAATCCTCTCTAATTCCACCTTGGATAAATTTCCTTCGACCAACCCTGGTATGGCAAAGCCTTTCCATAAAACCCCTTGGTCTTGTCTTCACTTTTTGTTTTTGGTATTTTTGTTTGAATATGTTGGTGTGCTGTATAGTGCACTTTGTGTGATAAGTCGATTTTTATGTCAAGGATCAGTAGTGCCTCCATGTCATGATGGCTTACTTTATAATTACAGCATTTAATTTTTTATCTAAGGGTTCAACTATAGCCAAGTGTTTAGCTATGTTTGGGACCTCTGCAAAAAGACAGAACGTAGCTAGGTAGGTTTCTGTACTAAGAAACACAAGATTCAGAATAGTGGTTTAACTACAAATATAACTGCTAAAGAACTTGTATATAGTGAATACATTGTATTGCAAACTTTTCAACAATCGCTGCATCATGCACTAATGATGCCAACAGCGATTGTATTCACTACATACAAGTTCTTTGTTTTAAATTACATTTATGAACTTATGTATACATATGAAACACATTTGTTTAAAACTTTTAAACCAAACTTACTTTTGGAAAAATACAGAACACAGATTTTGGTTGAAGCAAGCAGTGATTCATCTGAGTTTAATCTCACAGCTTTGTTAAGAAGGTATATGTCCACTTAAATCTACCTTATCGGACGTCTTGTAAAATAAATCAATGAAGTAAACGGAGCAAAATCTTACCCTTGATCAGGTACAACTATCTTTCTTATTTACAGGGACAGAAACGAAGCAAGGAATTTTTGTGATTTTACAATAAGTCACAAAAATGAAAAAATTGCTCTCCACAAATGTCTGTTTGGGACCATGTTTAGGTGTTTTGATGATCTGTTTTGCAAGGTAGATTATCTCTTTATTGTATATATTAACGTATCATACATAATAAATTAATAAATTTTAACAATACTGAGCTTTGGAGAGGTAGAATTTAAAGGTTAAAACAAGATTGTTTAAACAGGTAAACCAAGGATCTACAAATCTTGAATTGAAAGATGGCAATAAATTTCAAGGATTAAAAAAAATGGTTGACAGTTTTTACAATGGAAATGTTGACCCTGAAATCTGTGAAAAAGGTTTTATGGCAATTTTTTTTAGGATTTTATGAAAATGACTGCATTAGTTTTTGATTGTAACTTATATATATTTTTAGGCATTCTCTTAAAAAATTTAACCATTGTACTTCAATTTTCACTTGTTTAAAATAATGATGATGCAAAATTTTTTCAACTTTTTACTAGCAATGGTTAAAGATCTTGACGAAAATTCATTAGATGATTTGACTCGACACCGACTAAACAGGTGATATGAAGTAATTATGGGTCCCCTTCCCTGAAGGCGGATTTGGATGCAACTTTTACAGCTGGTGGATATGGTCATGGAGTTGTGTCATCAGTTTTGTTTGGTGGCCCTAATGGTTACCCCATTAGCCCCCTAAAACGGGTCAAATTGTCAAAAAAATTTCGAAATGGATGAAATTTGGACAGTTTATAGAACATGTCATTGTGTTGCTATAAACGAAGGTTTTACCCTATAGCCCCAGAAGTTACCCACTAGACCCCTAAAATGGGTCAAATTGTTAAAAAATCTCCGAATTGGATGAAATTTGGACAATTTGTATACCATGTCATTGTTGTGCATAAATTTATGTGTTTTACCCCATAGCCCCAGCAGTTACCCCACTAGCCCCCTAAAATGGATCAAATTGGTAAACAATCTTTGAATTGGATGAAATTTTGACAGTTTGTATAACATGTCCTTGTGGTACAATAATCGATGTGTTTTACCCCATAGCCAAAGCAGTTACTCCACTAACCCCTCTTAAATGGGTCAAATTTTGTTTGCCAAACATGCCATTTTGGTGGATTTGTTGCTGTGTTTAACCCTATACCCTTTGCAGTTAACTTACTAGCCTTTTAAGTTTGTAGGTTGGGTCACAGTTAGTTATATTCAATGCTGGCGTTTTATAAAATAGTTTCCATAAAATTAAATAAAAATATTCACTCTACCCTACAACTTTGCATGCATTTCTGCCTGCAGGTAACTGTGGGACCAAATGTTAGTCAAAGTACTAAATATATGTATGTTTTTAAATTGGGTAATAGTGTATGTAAAATAGCAATATCGTGAAAGTCACCCTGCTAGTTTTACAGAAATAAAAAAATAAAGAGAAGGTAGTCTAGTGTCTTAATTTTTTTTAAATATGGTTCAATAACAAGTTTTGTGATCAACAGTGACAGGTTGGAATGGCGAAAGTTTTGTGATGTCACTATTTCAACGGGAACAAGAGATTTTCCTGTGCACAAATCAATTGTTGCTGTACAATGTGACTATTTCACCAAGCTTTTTACAACAAACGTGAGGAAATGGTGTATTCATGTTTCTGTTGGTATTTTGAAGTTTAAAATTTCCTATCAAGCAGATGTTGATATTTTTGTGCAGATGAAAGAAAAACACCAATCAATTTGTCATATAGATGAAATTGATAATGAAATCATCGTGTTGGTGTTGGATTTTATTTACACGAAGAAAATCTGGGTCAATGAAAATATGTTTTCTGACATGTTGACTGTCACTGACTACTTTTGCATGAAAGGTGTTATAGCAATCATTTATGAAGCTCACAAATAATAATGTTATACGAAAGGTCTCTTTATTAGAACTTTTTTTCTCATGTTTTTTAATTAATATATGTCTACATACTATATAAGTTCTATCTTATTGTATTTTTGTAGCATTCAATGATGAAATTGTAAATTGCATGGTTGGTTTGGTATCAGATGACAACTGTGTTAAAATGTGGATCACTGGAAAAAAGTTCGAAAAAGCTATTTTGATACAGCAGGCAGGGCAAGAAATTTGTGCAAATGTATTACTTGTGATCACCGGTGACCAACTTTTCAGCATTGAACCAATTTATATTGAAGATTTCATGAAACTTATCAAGGTCTGGTATTACTTTGTTACAATTTGATTTTACAATTTACAAATCAAATTTATCTATACCCTGAGTGAGTTTATCTTTATGCTATTATATTCTTGTTATATTAATCAGGAAAAAGTTTCGGATGACCAGTTATTGAAATGTGCACTTATTTGGATGAAACATGACATAGACAACAGAATGGAGAAGTTTGAAATGTTTTACAACATGATTGAAACAAAATCACTTTCTCAATCAACTTGGGCACTATTAATAAACACAGAGGCATGGTTTTTTACATACAAACTAAACTATGATCCAACATACAAACATCTGCTTTAGTTTTACACACAGAACATTAAACCTTTGACATGTTTAGAAAATCTACTTAGTATCCAGAAAATGCATAATCAACAACTTCGCTTGCATAGGGACACATGCGTTTCTGCTTGCAGGCATAATATATTATAGCATGTATACATCTTTTTTGCAATGGAATTAAGGATGTAAAACAGGAATTGGGTGTATGTCACTCTTTAGTTTTTACTTCATTATATAGGAACTTGTACATCACAACACAGCAGCAGCAAATGCAGTTATACCCTACATGCGGCAATTTGTCCCAAGTGCAGAAACTGGTTAGTATCTTTTGTCAGTGTTTTGTCCCCATATGGCAAAAAGCATTTTGTGGTTTTTGCTTGTAATAACGTACTAACTAGATGTGTATGAATTGGGATTTCCACCAATGAGATTGATTTGCAACATTTATTGCTTATAACGGGCCCTTCATCAATTTGGTTTTGTTTACAGTTTGTTACTTCTGCTCTCCCATAGTTAAGCTTTGAAAAGCAACATGCCATTAGACTTGCAATCTATTTCAGAGTTGGCTTTGGGCATGATGTATGTGATGTCTGGAACTGGAACTTCGGGTAATGTGTATAGATGTGACATGTCTCTATTAAAACCACAAATATCCGACAACAAATCTCGTTTTTTTCCCAGGTGGGAAAAATTGCCAGTGAGTTTAATTTTAATTTTGCATGTATTTTTTTCATATCTGTATTAGGAGGTATTTTGAATTATTTTTTGTCAAAACAGGTTCAGAAATTTAATATTGGCTCAACAATGATTTGTTGTTCTCAAACATTGTATGTAGTCGATGGTTCTGATATGTGGTCTTTTCATGAAAGCTGGAAAAGTTTGGTTGAATTGAAAGAATATTCAAGAAAAACAGCGGTTGCTTTTGTTGGTGGTAGGTTGTTTGTTTTCAAAAGAAGACATATATGACTATGATTTTAATTAAAGTAAAATAAGATATAGTCCAAAATTGTTAAGATTCCTATTTGATTATGTTTTTTCTGTCGTAAAAATGTAACTGTAAACTTTTAGCTTTTAAGTTTTTATTAAAGTTTGCCCCTTTTTATTGTGTTTTTATGTGTTTTTGATTTTACCATTGAGGTACTTTTTACTTTACCGATGGATATTATGCCCAAAACAGTTCATTAAGAAGTTGGAAAATGAATGATCAAAATGGGCAAGTCACAACTCTTGCTTCTATGAAATTTAGCAGATCTGGTTTTGCCCTTGTGCCATATGGAGGTAAAACTAAACAAAAAAATTTTCTCTGGTCTTTAAAAACCTTTGCTGAAAAAAAGGGAAGTTGTTGTTCAATGATCCAGTTGGCATCAATAACAACATTCGTTAAGTTTTTTTGTGACACCATTTATCTTTTAACAAGAATGGAATTACAAACAAGTCTTAAGGGTATTTTACGTTGCTGGATAGATATGTGTATGGTGATTAGGGATGTTTAAAGTAGAATAACTGGCTACTCCAGAACAGTTGTTTCGAATCCAGAACATCGAATCCAAGTCTTATATTAATTTTGGCAGAATGACAAACATAATTGCAAGTAACAAAACAGTTCCCCTTGACTTGACTTGTATTAACACACGCAACCATAAACGTACAACTTAAACAGGTTGCATGGCCAACGGCGCGTTAGATTTTTACTAGTGCTGTGGGAAATTGAACCTGGTGGCGATATTCCCGGTACGTGTTTTGTCTTTGTATTGTTTAATTTAACCTGAAACGCGCGGTTAAACATTAGCTAAAAAAGCAAACAACCGGCGTTGCGTGGGGTCCTGTTGCGTCTGTGAATGCCACTCGCATTTGTACAAAAGGCAGACGAATTGCGCACGCACACGCTTACACAAAAAATTCGGTCTCATTTACCCGATATAAACGACGAATTGGATTTCGATATTCTTCTTTGTGTAGCCCTAATGGTCATGTCTTACTTGTGTTAGTCTCTTGACACCCTTTGTTACGAAACACAGGTTTCTTGTTTGCTATCGGTAGAAGCAAAAGCCGAAAATTTCCTAAAGCAGCTCCGATAGAGATTTACTCAATACAGTCAAACACCTGGTCGACATTGCCGGAAACTAGACCTGATATATTCGACGTCAAAATGACCGTGGTTCATCACAATAAGGCCTATATCGGTAGGCGGGAACTTAACTTGAGGTTTAACGTTTTGATGACAACATACTTGTGTCCCAATTAAATAAAAGTACTCTGGTCAGGCCTCAGTTTGATGCGAAAAATCTTTTTTTACTTTCTGTTTATAACTGCTGCTTTGTGTTCCAGACGTGAAGGTAAAAAGTTTCCACAAANTTGGTGTTCCTGAATTTGTATCGTGCACTATGGGACCAGCAAAGACGCGTTGAGGGGCCACCTTAGCGTGCTTTTAACGTGAAGAAGATTCATACATCCTTCCTGTAATCAATACATCCCTATTTTAACCCAGTAAAAATTTATTTTTGACAGGTGTCGCACGATCAAAAACTGTGTATTTCAAAAACACCCACATTTAACATGTCACACACCGCTGGTGCTACGTATGACCCGTAAATAATTATGATAAAATAGTTTGAAAACACCTGCTACTGTTCTGTACATACATTCACAGTACCCTACAATTATTCTACAACCCATGCGTTTCTGGCTTCGTAAACAACCATGTTATAAAAGGCTAAAGTAACAGTGGGACTCACTGTGAAATGATGTGGTGAATATATATATGTATCCGTTTTTAAATTGAGTGATAGTGTATATGGAATGACAGTATGGTCCAAGCCATCCTTCTATTTTCTGTTTGTTTTCATTTCATTCAAGTTTCATTTGCAGTAAATGATTTGTACAAAGCGATAATTGATTTTTTTGCATTTTAAACCAAACAGTTTTTGGTATTAATGCAAGGTGCTTGCAAAACCCCGTTTAATGTTTTCTTCTGTGCTGGGCTGAAGTAGTTCTACTAAACATCGTGGTTTAGTTTGTTTGCATTGAGCTTGTACAATAATAAAGGGTGTTCTGTGAAGCCTAAGTTTGTGTGACTTTAATCTCCACTGCTATAAATAACTAAGCCATGTCGATATATGTGTCAAAATATACGTGCACATATATATGCATTAAGTACCATGTGTGTGTAGCTAAGTGTGTTGTTAGTTCTTCCGACTCTTCAGAAATGCAGACAGGACAGCTGAATAGGAAATGAAGCGTCTCTCTAATACATTTCAGGGGCTATTTAAAAAAAATTAAACATATTTTAAGCCCTTTCCGCTCCTTTGCTGTGTTTATGTGGTGGTTAATTCTCACCTCGTACATGACATGCAAAACACACCGGCTGAATCATTCAAGTACGACACATGACTCATTGTGTGCGTGGCGCATTCAGGTGTTGTTCAGACAAAAGCAGATGAAAAGAAAACAAACAAGGCACATGCGTTGAGTGTTAACAGGATAAAGTTTGATCCGAGACGCAGGGCTATTAAGGCTGATTCACACCAGATGTGTTTAACGGTTTGCGGTGCGGTTTTTTGATCTCGCGGCAACCAGTGGGGCATTTACACCAGCCGCGACCAAAGTGGGGGGGGGGGACACGGCCAAAGTGTTTTATGTTTGATAAATAGACTTTTGTCTATTGTGAATCAGCCTTTGTTGCAGTTCCGTTGGCTAATATTTGATTTTTTCGTTTTTTAAAAGTTGTTGACTTCAATTTCGGTCAACCCATCGGCTGGATTTGAGCCATGCCGCTCAAGTTTCTTGTTCAGNCTTTGGTCCCGGCTGGTGAAAGTGCCCCGCAGATTAAAAAACCGCACCGCAAACCATTAAACGCATCTGGTGTGAATCAGCTTAAAGGCAGTAAGCTTGATCAAAACGAAAGTTGCTCATAACTATATATATTTACATTGCTTTGACCGATGTGGTTTGACTCTATTTTAAACGGGTGTGCAACCTAAGCCCCGCGATCCAGTTGTGTGGCCCGTGGTTGACTTGAAAGTCTGGCATGACACAACGCCTATTAAACTGTTTATTCTAATTGCGTTTGACACGAGATCAAATATGCTTTTGTGTTCATTTCTGTTGTCATTCGGTGGTTTTGGCAACTGTTAACAAAAGGTTAGGCTGGTGTTTTACTACGCATCGATTAAAAATGTGCTATGTGAAAAGTTAGGCGCCACCAAACAATTTGTCATTCGGCATTTTGGACAAAATGCTGTTTTAACCAAGTTGCTCGCTACCTTACTGTTTTCGATGGAGTTTCCACTTTTCACACTGCACAATACGCTTGGGCAAAACAGCAAGATACCCGAACGCTTGCGCTATGGGCAAAACCGGATATTGTCAGGTTCTACGTCATCACACAAGTACTTTACTTGCAACCAGTCTAGCGTATATCCTTCGCAGATTATGCTGGTGGTTAGGGTCGCGTCTCGACAATTTCGTGTGAATGGAACACAAAACATTGCTAAAAAAACAATAAAGGCCTTTAGGCTAACACCTATTGCATTATTTTACCGTGTGTGTCTACATAACATAACGTGCTGCTTTGATGAGTTATGTATCTTACGATACCTTTTGTTTCTGTTTCATTGTTTCTTTGTTTGCATGTTATGTCAATTTTTATTCTCTGGTAAGTGTTGCAGCTGCTCTGACTCGTCCGGCGTATAACTTGCCTATAATACTAAGCTGGAACATCCCTAATTTACCCATTGTAAAACTTTCTCGGCAGGGAGTACACCGTTTGGTACTTCTTTGACTTTCCATCGCATTGTTAATAATAATTCGGTTCGATTTTTCGTGAAAACCATTGCTACAAAGTTTTTAAAAAAAATAAAAGTAAAATTCCGTTTGTTTGATTTTAAACCAATTTGTCATGGGCGTGAAGAATCTGTTAGATAACACCACTGACCACCTTTTTTTATCTGGACTTGCATCTGTGTTTAGACTAAGGCCTAATGGACATACTTGAGACAAAAACTCGTTTTAGCAAATATTTCTTTTACAAACCCAAAGCACAGTTACAAAAAACTATTTACATAACTAGTATTTGAGAGAAAACATGGCATGTAATACGTGACGATGGAGTAAAAGATTTTGGGTTTGAAAATGGAATACAAAATATAACAAGCGACCAATATACCGATATTTTAGAGGATACGTTGATGTAAGGCTGTCACGTTTATTATATTTTACAGGAGGTTCAAATATATGTCACAAAATTTAAATCAATGAAAACAGTTGAAGCTACGCAAAAAGACACAGTTACACAATGGTCTAAACAGGCATATTACAACGCCATTAGGCCTGGGCTTGTGTATTCCAAAACTAAATTTTAGCATGTCTACGCCATCCCTCAACATCTAAACAATTGGCCACATACACCACAAAAGTGGGACCATATGTGTTGTCCAACATTTTCACCATGTTTAGAAGTGGAATCGGATCATCACATTCTACGAGACCATGAACACATTTGAATATGGGATACGATTTCAGCGCTCCTGTGCAAATTCTAACTTTAAAGCCGTTGATTTGAGAATCATGTTCTTCGTTTGTGTGAGTTTTAAGCTTTTCCAATTCACTGTCGTTTCGAAGGGTAAAGATACCTTTTTCCACATTTATGTCTTCAGATACGGGACTACGGCTGCTCCATACCTTTGTACTTTGGCAGCCAGTAAATGTTTGAAAAACTGCTTTCTCTGCTTCTTCGTTTTCAAAGGGTACGCGGTGTCCAGTTGATCGTTTGATTTTTTCAACTTTTCCTTTTGCTTTTTTGTCATATGTGCGATCAAGTGTAACTCTGAACAAGTAGTTGTACGGAAGCATGTTTTCATGCGAATAATAGCTCGTCACCCCGCTTCTGTAATGTGACCTAACTTCTGGTAGTGTGGTCGTAAACCGGTATGATTCAAACATTCCAGGACTGTTTAATGTGACGTTTGAATTGGACATAATTTAGTAAAATCAGATCAAACTAAGTTGCAACCTTCAAAGAAATTAAGGCAACTGTGTTATTATAAATAATAAGACGTGATAATTGCTATAAATATTCTGTTTCTATTTTATTTTAATTTTAATGTAGCTTGTGGTTAACTTTGTATCAGCATAGTCGCGATCTTTCTGCATTCTTTCATTCTGACAACGTTTGCATAGCCAAAAAAACTTGGCCAACACGTTCACATATAGTTAACAACAAAATAAACAGATTCCTCGATTTAATCCCTCTTTAAATTGAAACCTATGGCAAAACAAGGTTGATCACAGACCACGTAAAATTATAGCTGGCACTCGCTGTGCAAAACAGCGAACTAACTAGCAAAACTGTTTTTTCCCCATACTTAAATTATACACATTGGTTTGTCATTACCGGTGGGACAATACACAACAAACCGTGGGCGTACCTGTCGCGGTCTTTAATCGCAACCTAACACGAAATGCGAACTGAATCCGCGTCATATCATGATCCACAACATCACCTTATTATTCGAAAGCGTATGATATGCTGGAACACGCAACTGTGTGTTAACAAGAGGCAAAATACAGCTTCCTCCACCCTTTCATTCAAATGGAAGTATTTGGTTAACATGTACTGAAAAACACATATCCTTTAAAGTGATCTTTTCGGACCATGGTAATTCACTTTGGTTGGAGGTTGTAAGTGCAGCACAACTTAATTTACCTGTTTTGACAGTGCTGTATCGAGCATAAGAGCATGGTTGACTAACCTGCTATACCCCTGAACGTTCATTATCACCTTGGGAAAAACATTGCAAGCTGCGAGAAACACAGCTATACTATTGACATGAAATTTACTAAGTTGATTTTGCCATTTCTAGCGTAAAGTATCTAGCGTGAACAGCTAAGTGTGTTTTTATTTATTTAAACGCCTCGACAATACAGACAAACCCGGAATAATAGAAAATGGCATGCCTCCCCAATAACTTTTTATTCACTTTAAACATTTTTGAGCTCTTTCGCGCGTTTCCCCAGTAATTCTCACCTCGTACATGATATGCAGAACACACCTGCTGAATCATGCAATGAGGCATGCAAGTACGACACGTGACTCATTGTGTGCGTGGCGTATCGAGGTGTTGTTCAGACGAAAACAGACAAAAAGAAAATAAACAAGGCACATGCGTTGAGTGTTAACAGGAGAACGTTTGATCCGAGACGCAAGCGCTAAAATGAAGTAAGCTTGATCAAAACGAAAGTTGCTCATAACTATATGCATTTACATTGCTTTGACCGGTGTGGTTTGACTCTATTTTAAACGGGTCTGTTACCTAAGCCTCGCGATCCATATTGTGTGACCCGCTGTATGGTTGACTTTAGAAATGAAAGTCTGGCATGTCACTGCGCCTTTTAAACTATTTACACTAGCTGCGTTTGACACGAGATTAAATATGCTTTTCTGTTTATTTCTGTTGTTATTCGGTGGTTTTTGGCAACTCGTTTAAACATGTGTTATGTGTAAAGTCTGACCTTATCAAATAATTTGTCATTCGGCATTTTAAAAGAAAGCTGTTTCAACCAAATCGCTGGCTACCTTTACTGTTTACGATGGAGTTTCCACTTTTCACACTGCACAAACGCTTTGGGCAAAACAGCAAGATACCCGAACGCTTGCGCTATGGGCAAAACCGGATATTGTCAGGTTCTACGTCACCACACAAGTAATTTACTTGTAACCACTCTAGCGTACCCTGACTATGCCGGAGGTTATTAGGGTCGCGTCTCGACAATTTCGTGTGAATGGAACACAAAACGTTGCTAAAAAACGATAAAGGCCTTTAGGCTAACACCTATTGCATTATTTTGCCGTGTGACTTGGTCGACATGAAATGTAGTTAAACATGTCTCCGCAAGGGAACGCCAACATAGATTGCTGCTTCGATGAGTTAGGTATCGCAAGTAACTATTTTAATAGTAACTATCCGAGGCTGATTTGTGAAAACGAAAATGAATGTAAACTTACCGACATAACTTATCGTTTCATGTTCATTGGATTAGCTTATTAACTAAACAAGTGTTTACTGTAGTAGTTGCAAATTTACAACTGAGATTAACCCGGTCACGGCAGATTTGATTGGTTGTGCGTAACTCACTTCCGTTTGGCCGAGTCCATGTTTATCATTTGTCAACAAAAACCTTATCGAACATTCATATTCTTTGTCGGCTTAGCATTAATATACTTTTCCGCTACGCAATAAATATACATACATGTATTTTTAAGAACGGATTTTCCCATCTGGTATTCATTCGTACAGCAGGAAAATATGAATCTTAATAAAACTTGGAAAACAAAAACGACAAAGGGGGCGAAAATCCCGAGAAGCAAACCATCATGTTATTCTAGTGAAAACGGATTAAAATCCCCAGGACTGGATTAACAAGTAACAGGCACATGCTAAGGCCATCATGGTAAGGGGTGAATTTTTGTGTCCGAAATTTCGGTGGTTTCTCAGTATTTAAATGCACCGTTAAGTGAGGAATTTCCACGTTCCGGCCCTAAAGATCCAAAACTAGTTGGTTATATGATTTGCAAATTGCAAAAAGCTATTTAAATTAAAAGCTATATGTTTTGTCTTTTCTTTTTTTCGTACATGAACTGGTAAACTCTTGTCCCAACACGCAAACGCTAAAACCCGCGAAGGTGAACAGAAAACTCGAGCAGCGCTGGATCAAACGCGTCGTTTTCGTTTTTTCCAAATCCCATTCTTTGGCCGCCAAATCGAATGTTGAAACTTGCATGGTGTTTGGCTCGTTTTCATTCACTGCATAAACAAAACAACGCTGGTATTGTTATAAATACGCCCATGCTTCCTGGTACACTGGCCTAAACAAGTTTCAGAGCAAACTCCCGAAATAATTGCTAACGTTGCCTCTTCCAGGAAAGTTAAGTGTAATTATGTAGTTTGGAAAAGCAACACTGTACTTCTTTAAACATTACAAAACAACACAATGAAACGGTAAGCTTCATCTCTATTTTTGCTTGACTACCAGAGATTTCAGGTTTGGCAAGATTTTTATGCTCACGCAGCCCACCTACCAATGTACACCTTAGCGTCTCGAACCACCGTCATTTTAATGTCTAGTAAAAGTGGACATGTTTCCGATATTGTTGTCCAGTACTTTCCAGTGATTGAATAAACTTCTATCGGTGCTACCCAACATTCGTTTTTTCCTACTCCGCCAATTGCAAACAATAAGCCTGTTTTTTTAGAAAGGAAATATATTCTTAGTTGAGATTTGTGAGTATCTCCCCTTTAATTTGTGTATTTCCCCTTTAAACCTTGGTAAGAAACCAAAACGAACTCCTTCCTTTTGTTTGACATCGAAGCAAGCATTATCCATTGGTTGTTTTCGTATTTCTCCATGGAACACAGTCGCTTTCTGTTGAACCCAATTCCACCAGCAACGTAGATCACATCTGCAGTAAACGCGTTTTGTTGTCATTAATAATGCCCTTGAAAATATGCTTTTCAATTTCAACTGGCATGGCAATTTTTTTGGTTTAATTTTCAATGTAATCGAAAAGGACGGTGTCATTAATTGACTTAAATCTTATCGATAATACCAAAAGCAAAAAAAGAGCCGTTGGACACTTTCTCCTCCCGAAAAAATTAAACAAAAAGGAGGCTAAGGCTTGTGTTTAGATGGTCGTTATACACCTAACCGCGTTATTTAACTGGCTAATATCCACCTATTCTCTTTTACAGAGGGTTGTGCCATTTTGTTTTGCTGGTAACATCCTTTAGCAAACCACAATACAATCCTCAAGACTTTAAACTGTTGGTCAATTGCTGGATAAACTTTTGGCAATGTTTTAAGCTGCTTTCTACCGTTTTGTTAAACGAAGCTCGTTTAAACCGTACTTAAAAACGATTTTGTTATCATGGTCATGTGGTATATGAGACACAAAAACGAATAGCCAGGTTAAAAACTTATTAAAAACACTTACTGTCAACACAAGCCACAGCTGCATTTTGGCGTTTTTCCAACATCGATTTTTTTTCTTTCCATCCTCCGTCCATATGGTACGACCACACCTTATCTGTTGTTTCAATCTCCTTGCCAATATAGCCGCCAATATGATAAACGTGTCCATTAGCATATCCCAAACTAAAGTTGGCTATTCCGTCTGGTGGCACGGGAGGGTTTACCTATGTTGCCGCAAACTTATGTGTAAGACTTTTTGGGCGAGCACTTGGTCGAATGGACTGGGGCGCTTGACCCATATACAGACACAAAAAAACTGATCTGGAGTCGTTCTCGGGATGACACGGGGTTCGAACTCAAGTTTTTGAGTTACTTAACAAGATTTTTTACATTTTAGGACATAAAATTTGACATAATTTTAGTGAAAAGTGATCCCGAATAAAATATATTGGATGATTAAACTTGCCGAAACTATTGTGAGTTTATGGCTAGAGACTTGCACTTACATTGTACATGTTGCCTGCTTTCTGATAAGGTATTGTGATTTAATTGCGCAATCAAGTTTTGTGCTACTTTTTTAGTTTTGTTAAACAATTTTTGTTCCGTACATTTTCAAGAAAGTGGAATTAGAAGCCAAAACCTTGTGAATTCAAGTATGCTCTACCAATACGCGCTGCCCGACATCATTGACCTCAGATAGGTCTGGGAATATAGATGCTAAACTAAGAGAATCGAAAACAAAACGTACCTGACACTTGGACCAGTTGTGAATACTAAACATGATTTTGTCGGATGTGTTTTCTTTCATTGAAGACATATCGCAACGATATATAGACTTGGACTCGTCATGCAGTAAGTATACGATTCCCAATTCTTCATCTAAAAGTAAAGCAATGGCTCTTTTGCGTTGAAGCAATTGTTTTTGTGCACTATGTCTGAATTAAAAGCATCAAACCACCATGTCAGCAAGAAAATATTAAAGCCTTCGTAGTGGACAGTGCACTATTCACCATGTGAAGAGACTAGCAGTGAACACTAACCAGCTTTCGGCACATAACGTCGAGTGTATGCAATAACCGCATTTGCAGCTGCCAAGTTGCTGCTTAAAAGTTTCTGCAAAAACATGAATGTGATCATCATCTGACTTTTGTCACAATTGTTTTCCCAACTTTTAAAATTGGCGACGCGACAGTGACGCCAGGCAAAATGCTTGTTTCGTTAAAGAGTCGATACAACTGCGAGATTTCAAGGGTAAGCAAAGGAAAATCGCTGTTACAGTAGTTTATCTGCACGTACAGCCTGCTTACAAATGGTTTATGTTATTCATTGCATACCGTCACATATTTAAATTCACCTCTTCGTTTAACAACCATTGCCAAGTTGATTTTGTAAGAGACTCTGGCTCTACACAGCTGTAAAATGCTCCGAACATCTCCATTCGTTCTTCCCCGCCGTAATTTATCCAAGAAATTGCGGTTCTGATGAAATCATCACTTGATACCTGTAACTGTACCTGTAACGAATAACACGAATCTCACATTTGAGGTGCAAAAAACATTAACAGAATGTGGGACCTTAATGAAGTGCATAAAGTCGATAATATGCAACTGGTCGATGTTGAGAAATTTTTCACTGGAAAGAATTGAAGGCAAAAAGCTTGAAATGTATTGCTGGGCCTTGTTTGCAAGCGCTTCTGCATTGTAGTTTTTTCCCGCACACCACATTTCAACACAGTTGTCATTCGACACCACGTCAACAACGTCACACAGCATGGAAATAATGATACCGTGGAGAGCTGCATTTACGGAAAGTATGCAGTAAGATGCATTTTAAAAAAGATAATGTTGCTGTTATTCAAATTGGGAAAATATTCTTACCATGCATGCAGAAATAATCAGTGGCAGTCAGCAAGTTAATAAACTGATCGTCTTTCACCCACATCTCCTTGGTGTAAATAAAATCAAGCACCAACGCCATGACGTCATCCTCAATTCCCATCACGTGAATGGTGGATTCGTATTTTTCCTTCATCTACAACAGTTCTAGCGTGTCTTAATTTGCATTCACAAATCTCCAAGCTCTTAGAATCGTTTCAAAGGTTACGTTATAGCAGCATTTCGTTATAGCATCGTTCTGTCATAGTGGCATTGTGTTATACCAGTATTTCGTTATAGCAGCATTTCGCTTTCGCAGGTTTTAAGCCAAACTTGAAAATGACAACAAAAATTACTTGCCCACGGTGGACAATACCGCACAAAGACTTTTTAAAACCCATTTTGTTCGTGTTGTAGGAGTAAAATAGGCCTAGTATGTAACAAGTAAATGCTACACCGGTAAATGCTAATTTAGTTAATCCAAACTGTGCTGAAGTGTTTACCTCTGTTGTAAAAAGTTTAGCAAAATAAGGTGCCTGTAGAGCGATAATGGGTTTATGGACGGGAAAGTCCCTCGTTCCAGTTGCGATTGTGACATCACAATACCTACGCGATCCCAATCTGTCTCTGTCACCAAAAAATTGAGGTTAAGAGTGTTTAGTTTTTGTAGTCATGTTGAAGTTCAATGACAGAGAATTTTTTCACATTGTTTCTACCTGTTCAGCCGATCACGAATAGATGCCTCAGTCAGTTGTTTGTTTAAAACACCTGCATCATCTGGTAAAAATATGTTTCTGTCCAAAGTTTAAAAAATAAATTCCCAACTTGTTCTTACCTTTACCATACATTTCAGTGAAATCAAATTCACTATGTGAGATACTTTTCTCGTTATAGACGCTCTGAACAAATTCCTTTACCTTTCGAAACTCATTATAGTCATTCAATTTGACCGATGCGTCTCCAATGGAATCCTGTAAGTTTACTTTTCGACATAAATTTTTGACCAATTATGTAGGCCATAGTGGATAAAGGTTGAAAACATCTTGGGAGTTGATCCAACACTAAAAGCCTCAAACTTTACGTTACCCTATTACAGTTTTTGTCAAAACAACCTAGGTAAAGTATTTTTTTACAACCAAAAAACTGATATTGCAGATCATTGCAGACAAATATATGGATATTCGCTGTTGGTAAGCACGAATTATAGGCTGGATCGTTTGTCTTTTTGACCACGACAAGGTACAAAAAAAAAGAAAAGGAACATACCTTAGAAAGCATGTCATGAAAATATTCGGACATTGTTCCAAACAAACATTTATGTATGGCGAAAACTTGCTCTCCATGTGTGATTGTGACATCACAGAAATCATTTTCTTTATTTCGAGCACTAAATAACAAACGTTGATCGTTTAAATCAATACATGTGTCAACCAAAAACATGAATGCAATGAACAAACTCATGATAAACCAAAGGCTCCGATAACAACTAAATGCACAAGTAAAACAAATACCTCCCTTCCCTCACCTTCTGAGCAAATCAATAAGTTTGAAGTCCACAGAATCCACACCGGCTTCGACAAGAGTCTGCTTTCTGCAAAGACATTCAACACAATAAAGCTAATTAAAAGACTCTTTCATAATTGTCAGTTTTGCTACAATCATTGGATCAACATATAGATATACTTCAATATATCTATAACATCCAAACAAAAATCGCATTTAACCTAATCGCTTTCTTAAAGAGGCGCTTGTGCAGCAAAAAATAGTTGCCTTACATTGCCAATGGGCGGCAAAGTTGTAGGCCTAAACACAATATGCCAATGAAAATGTCCTAAGATTGAGGGACAAACCAAAGCGAAATCGCTTGCCAAATAGGAAGACAAATACGATCAAATAGTTGTTACCTTGTTATTTTTCTTGGTGTACTATTTGGCGAACTCCACATGTTTACGCATTTACATATTCGTACCACCAATTCCAGCTAAATTCAAGTGTACAATCTGAACCTGCGTTTGAACATTGACTATGTAACGCTACAGTGTAGGCAAGTCACGGTCGACATATGGAAGCAGCTGCAACACTCACCAAGAATACAAATTTATACAACATACAATAAAGAAACAACGAAAACTGTAAACATCGTTTCATGCAGAGAAAATCAAGTAATGCATTTGGTAGCAGCCTAGTGCCATGAACCACCGATTTTATACAGTGCCAATTAGCTTCGAACAGTAATACCGGGGCAAGCAACGCAAAAATAGAACTTTAACTAGTCCACGCTAACAACATCACCATGGCACTGCAAGCACCAAGTTCCATTCTCACACGAAATTGTCGAGACGCGACCCTAACCACCAGCATACGCTAGACTGGTTGCAAGACAATATCCGGTTTTGCCCATAGCGCAAGCGTTCGGGTATCTTGCTGTTTTGCCCAAGCGTATTGTGCAGTGTGAAAAGTGGAAACTCCATCGAAAACAGTAAGGTAGCGAGCAACTTGGTTAAAACAGCATTTTGTCCAAAATGCCGAATGACAAATTGTTTGGTGCCGCCAGACTTTACACATAACACATGTTTAATCGATTCGTAGTTAAACAACAGCCTGACCATTTGTAACAGTTGCCAAAACGAGAACAACAGAAAAAACCCAAAATCATAAGCACTTTAATTAAAGTCAAACTACACTAGTCAAAGCAAGATAAATAACTTACATGTAGGCTAGTCATTAGCAACTTTTGTTATGAGCTTACCGCATTTTAACGTTTTGCGTCTCGGATCATAAGTTCTTCTGTTCATGTACGCATAAACTCGCCTTCAGAACAACACCCGAATGCGCCACGCACACAATGAGTCATGTGTCGTATTACATGGCTCATTGAATGAATCAGCCGATGTGTTTTGCAAGTAATGTACGTGGTGAGAATTACTCACTTCAGAACCTCAGAAGATGAGTGAATGAGCTCAAAAAATGTTTAAAGTGAATAAAAAAAGTAAAAAAGGTATATCAAGGGGCGCGTCATTTCTTATTATTCCGGTCGGATCTGCATTGTTAAAGCATTTAATGAAAAAAAAAACACACCTAGCTGAACACAACATACATTATGCTTATGCATATACATGTCCACATGAGTATCTACATTGGAACAAATGGCTCAGGTATTTATGGCAATGTAGGTTAAAGTCCCACAAAACTAAGGCCTCACAGAACATACTCTTTTGATTGCAAGCTTCAAACACACTGAACCCCTTGCAGGCCAGGCGTTCTATGACACTGAAACACAGTGTTCAAGATTCAATTTAGCCGAGCACAGGGGGGTGTTACTAGCATTTTGCAATCGATACCTAAAACCATTTGGTTTAAAAAGCGAAAAAAAGGTTATCGCAAGGCTTTTACTGCAAATGAAACTTGATGAAATAAAATCGAGCAGAAAACTTGAAGGGTGGCTTTCACCACATTGCCATTCCATGTACACTATCACTCAATTTATAAACGGATATATATCCACCACGTCGTGCCACATTGGGTCCTGTAGTTACTTAAGCTTGTATAACACGATAGTTTCTGCAGGCAGAAACCCATGGGCACCCACATATTCAATGTTGTAAAATAACTGTAGGGTACTGTAAATATATGTACAATTTTTCATTAATTTGAAATAAATAATTTTATGAAATGAAACAATTATTAATATAAAAGTTTTTTTCCAACCTGCAAACTTCAAAAAACCTAGTAGGGTAAATGGCAGAATAAAGGGTAAAACACAGCAACGAATCCACAACAATGACATCAGAAAGGACCCATAATGACACTGATTGGGAACTTTATAAATGCGGCATGCTTATTGTAAAAATTAAATGCCACGGGCTTCGGACTCGCCGTATACGCCAACTTCTTGGAAATGTCATACAAGTTCCGTTTCTTATCACGGTTGAAGCTAGCTTAGTGAAATCAACCACAGCAAAAGTTGTCGAGTGTGATCTGTGTAAGGCTGTTTGGGATTTTTTTGTTTTGTTATACTTTTATCCTGGGTGGACAGAACAACGCCTGAATGGGTTAAGACTCATAACGAATCCAGAAAGCTGCTTGGAAAACCTGTTAAGAATTGCATCGCAACCTTGTGTTGATTTCTTATTGGGCGGGTGAAACAGTATAACAATTTAACAGAAGGAAACAGGAAATATTTTGATAACCAACATCACAACCAGCAAACAATGTGAAACTGTAGTGCAGATTTGGGCAATAACTGTACAAA
>QXVZ01027586.1:0-18237 GCA_008931825.1 Phallusia fumigata
GACCTGCATTATCACAGCAAGGTAACATGTTCTGTTTTATAACAAATTCTTTTTAATTTATTTGCTTCACTTATACAAGCGGTAGTTAACAATTTCTTTTCTTATGGTTAAGTATTAGATAAGTGTCATTTTTTATCAGCAACCAACAGTCACCATACAAGTTATTTAAACAGTTAAAATTTAAAAGCACAGGTCTCAAATGCAGGCAGAATTAAGACTGTCAGCATTTGAAACTGTTTGTCCAAAATTTTAAAATTTTAGGAAGTTGATCTGAATCTTACTTTATGTCATGGATTTAACTATGACAGTGGTTTCCCAATTTTTTGTGGTTGGGAGCATTTAACACACTCTTACTGCATACCATAAGGTTTCAGAAAAAGTAATTTCAAACATATAACTATTTTAGTTTCTGAATTAAACAATGTAATAACAACAAAGAACACAGTTCATTTTCATGTGCTGCAGTTGCCTGCTTTCGACAGAGTGTCATTGGGTCGGGAAACACTACAAGTAACAAGTAATGTTTTTTTCTAGCTGTGCATTGACATGTATGGAGGCCACACAGAACTTGGCGCATTGGACAACATTCTACTTGCAGCATTCAAGTTTGATGTTTCACAGGTTTGTCATTTGCACTCTTGGTTTAACTATTATTTACAAAGGCAGGGCAATTGTTTCACCTTGTTTTATTTTTGTGTTTACGAAACCTATCTCAATTCATTAAATCTATTGTATATCTTTAAAAAAGCGTGTCATGCATTCAGTGAAATTTGTAATTTTAATGTCTAATTGGTAAAAAACAAGCTTTTATTTTATAAAGATATTAATGTGGTGAGTACTTGTTTATTTGTGGGTTTAAAGGGTTAAGTTCCATTGCAAGTTACTAAAGAAGCACTACTTATACCTGCTGTAGTAAAACAAAAACAAATGTAAGTGAACAGTTAGTAAAAGTGACATGCAACCAGCAAATACATTGTATACCAAATTGCAGTGTGCATTTAAATAGCTTTGCTAAAATATCGTAAGTGTAACTCATCATGAGGCGTTTGCTTTGTGGGCTAATAAGATTAAAAAAAATCTGTGTGTGCCGTCAATGTTTGCCTAAGGTTCAATTCATTGACAGGTTATTCGCGAGTGCTGTGTACATTTAAGCAACTGGTGGCTCCCAGCTCATCTGACAGACTTACTTTACTATTCCGAGTTAATTCCAAAGCACTCTTCAGAGTAAGTAGTTGATTTCTTCTTGTTGAATTTTACGCGAACACTAAAAGACTCAAATATTGACTTGAAAGAGCGCACTACCATTATCCCCTTACTAAATCCTTGTTTGTACCATATTCTGTTTTATCCATGGTTTAGGACATGTGAGTAGTAATGCAAACTATTTATCAAATCAAGAAACAATTTGTTACCATACCAAACGTCACTTTGTTCACACTTTACAAAAAAGTCTAATGAATTATCATTTTTTGCAGTTTTTTCCCCCTTTTTAAAATACATTTTTTGTTCAACTTTTTAGAAACAGTTCAGATTTGCGTGACTTTCTGCTTGTGCAATATGCAAGTGCTATGAGCGGCGTAGAAAGTTTGTGGCATGTGGTGGCAAATTACTTGGCTTCTTGTTCCACTGAATCCAACCACTACCTTGCTTTGTATGTTCAACGCATTCCACTGACGTCGGAAAAGAAAGTTGCCAAAGTTTTGCGTTTATGTGAAAAGCANGCGTAGAAAGTTTGTGGCATGTGGTGGCAAATTACTTGGCTTCTTGTTCCACTGAATCCAACCACTACCTTGCTTTGTATGTTCAACGCATTCCACTGACGTCGGAAAAGAAAGTTGCCAAAGTTTTGCGTTTATGTGAAAAGCACCAACTAAACACAGAGGGTAAGAAGAAAAGTTTGCAAAATATTTATGCATTCCACAACTTTTTTATGTCCAAAAGTATGTTGCTATCTAAGAGTTTTGATATTTACAGCTAACTTTATTGTTTATTCTGTCAGCACAAAGTATTTGCAAGCAAATGGCGATGAAAGCTCTTACCAACAAAAGACTGGGGAATGCACTTTTGTGGTGTATTAAATCAAATGTAGGTAACATAATTATGTGTCCGTATTAAATGTGACTTCACATCGACTTATCTACTGTTTGTTTTACCCTCGTAAGCAATAATTCTCATAAAGAATCGTCCAGCTGTCTGCTTGTTGTAGTTCTTTGCAACATGTTTCTCTTTTGACACTCAACCAAAATCAAGCAGTCCGTGATACATAGACATCGAGGCGGGGTTAGAACCGGCAACCTACTGAGATAAGGATTAAATCGTCTTTTTTCTTTGCATCTTTCCAACGGGCAACGGAGCAGCACTAATTTTTAATTTATTAGCACTTTTGTCCAAATCATACCACTCAATAAACCAACATAAACCAGTTGTTTTTCTCAGTAAACTCAATTGCGGCAAACAAGAAGTATGTGACAAATAGCTTCTTTTTCAAGGACTCGTCATTCGCAATGTATATCGCCGATCAAATGCTCACTGAATACGCACAAACCGGAACATTCTCGAACATTGATGTCATCGACTACCTCGGCCCAACTATCTTGATGTCCGAAAGATTGACCTTTTTGGGTAAGTTACTTATACACGTGTACTTCAAGGTATGACTTTGGATTGTACGCATGTGTTTACTTGTCGTATGTGCAGGAAAATATCGAGATTTCCACAAACTACATGGAGAGGAAAAATATGATGAGGCTGGTCGTTTGCTTCTCAACTTGCTTGTGTCGAGAATCGCACCAATGGAGTAAGTGGTTTTTAAATCGAGTAAAATCAAAAAAAGTAGTGTCCATTAAAATTTTTCAATGTAAGAAAGGACTGAGGCGAGCCATGTCCTGTATTTTTGATGTGGTCGAACCCGAGCTCACGTTATCAAGCACTGTTGATTTAATGCTCGGGTGTCCGACGAAAATCTATTGGTCATTGCATAATTTTGAGCAAAGGCTACACGTGTTCTTCCTGTAATTGGTAAATTGACCGAGTGGTTGGAACGACTGCCTTGTGCTCGCAACGTTGTGGGTTCTAATCCTGTCTCGGTCGCTTGTGTTCTCTATGCAAGAAGCTTAAACGGCATTGCTTTAATACAGAGGTTGGCCCAAATGAAGTCACCAACTTCAAAAAATCGATAAATTCAAATATAAATTGATCCAACGCAACTGAAAATGAGGCAGGTAGCTGGACGGTGGAATCATTGGGAGTATAACGCATTCAGGTGTCGATACGCCCACCCCGAGGATAAAATGAAACAAACACATCGCGAATCTATTCGACCAAACACAGAGAACAAGCATTATGTGCCCAGTGTTCAGCCAAAGTTGACCCTTGGTAATTTCTAAGCGTCCTGAAGTTAACTTAATGTATTGTCTTCAGGTTGTGGTTGTCATTGCTGATGGACGCTCTGCCTTTGCTTGATCAAGACAAGATTATTTACGGCGTTGAAGAAACATCTTCGTTACTTGCCTGTCTCAACACCCTTGACCAGCAAGACAAGGTTTGCAATGTGGATCAATTAACCAAGGAAGTTTTAAGTTCAAATTAGGACCCAAATATGCCAAATGTAAAATAGAACTAAACTATTAAATAGAACTATTAAAAATTGCTGTTCAGTTTAATAACCGGGCGGGAACCGTTAAGATCAAACCTTTCGGAGAGTGTTGTTGTGTTTTGCATTTGCTAACCGTATTGGGCTTGTTTTTTTCACAGCTTTTTGAAAAACTGAGTGAATCAGACAAACGCAGTCAACTTCAAAGGATTAAACACCTTCGACTCTCGCTAACCAACAATCTTGCTCGAGCTATTGTATCTTAAAAACTATTTTTCTTACGTTGCTGCAAATTCGAAAAAATGGTGTTAATAAACTCATACACTTCCTATGTTGTGTCTGTGCATTCTACAAACATCTGGGAGAAGTTTAGCCGGGTGTTACGCAGGGATTGCAGATGGGCTTCCTGACTGCCGTTAAAGACATGGTTGTGTGCAATACAATATGTTCTCAAAACGTCGTTCGACTCATTATTTTTGAACAGAGGAACATATGTTACCCGGTTTACTTTTTTACTGCGGATCCCCGAAATACGGATACGTAACTACGAGCTGTGTATAGCTAAACATTGCACAAAATTCAGGATGTGGCGATTTGGGTTTATTGCATCATTCAGAAACATAGAATTAGTGTCAAAATAAACTGCAATGTTTAAAAAAAATTACAAATCATGTGTAACTACAATCAACAATTNCTACTGTTTGTTTTACCCTCGTAAGCAATAATTCTCATAAAGAATCGTCCGGCTGTCTGCTTGTTGTAGTTCTTTGCAACATGTTTCTCTTTTGACACTCAACCAAAATCATGCAGTCCGTGATACATAGACATCGAGGCGAGATTAGAACCGGCAACCTACTGAGACAAGGATTAAATCGTCTTTTCTCTTTGCTTCTTTCCAATGGGCAACGGAGCAGCACTAATTTTCTAATTTATTAGCACTTTTGTCCAAATCATACCACTCAATAAACCAACACCAACCAGTTGTTTTTTCTTAGTCAACTCAATTACGGCAAACAAGAGGTATGTGACAAATAGCTTCTTTTTTAAGGACTCGTCATTCGCAATGTATATCGCCGACCAAATGCTCACTGAATACGCACAAACCGGAACATTCTCGAACATTGACGTCATCGACTACCTCGGCCCAACTATCTTAATGTCCGAAAGATTGACCTTTTTGGGTAAGTCACTTATAGATCGTGTACATCACGTTGTGCCTTTGGATTGTACGCATGTTTTTACTTGTTCTATGGACAGGAAAATATCGCGATTTCCACAAACTACATGGAGAGGAAAAATATGATGAAGCTGGTCGTTTGCTTCTCAACTTGCTTGTGTCGAGAATCGCACCAATGGAGTGAGTGGTTTTTTAATCGAGTAAATTAAAAAAATAGTGTCCATTAAAATTTTTCAACGTAAGAAAGGACTAAGGAAAGCCATGTCCTGTATTTTTTATATGGTCGAACCCGAGTTCACGTTATCAAGCACTTGTTTTAATGCTCGGTATCCGACGAAAATCTATTGCACATTGCATAATTTTGAGCAAAGGTTCAAAAACGTTACACGCGTTCTTCCTTTAATTGGTAAATTGACCGAGTGGTTGGAACGACTGCCTTGTGCTCGCAACGTTGTGGGTTCTAATCCTGTCTCGGTCGCTTGTGTTCTCTAAGCAAGAAGCTTAAACGGCATTGCTTTAATACAGAGGTTGGCCCAAATTGAAGTCACCAAGTTCAAAAAATCGATAAATTCAAACATAAATTAATCCAACGCAACTGAAAATGAGGCAGGTAGCAGGGCGGTGGAATCATTGTGAGTATAAGGCATTCAGGTGTAGATACACCCACCACGAGGATAAAAATGAAGCAAACACATCGCGAATCTATTCGGCCAAACACAGAGAACAAACATTATGTGCCCAGTGTTCAGCCAAAGTTGACCCTTGGTAATTTCTAAGCGTCCTGAAGTTAACTTATTGTATTGTCTTCAGGTTGTGGTTGTCATTGCTGATGGACGCTCTGCCTTTGCTTGATCAAGACAAGATTATTTACGGCGTTGAAGAAACGTCTTCGTTACTTGCCTGTCTCAACACCCTTGACCAGCAAGACAAGGTTTGCAATGTGGATCAATTAACCCAGGAAGTTTTAAGTTCTAATTAGGACCCATAGGCGTCAATTTCCGGGGTGGCAGGGGTGGCGGCCTCCCCACTGAAAATTTCTAGGATGGCAGCCATTATAAAAAGTCTATACTGCCACCCCAGAAATTTCCTGGATTCATTATGACTGGTTTACACCAAACACGTGCAAGGCCATGCGACGTAAATTTATTTTCGTTCAGTTAACAACGCAGGAGGAAGTCCAATTTTGCACGTCTCTACGTCTCTTGTGCTACATGCATCATTAGTTTTAACGATAACAGAGAGTATAATAACATTATAAACCAATAGGTGCACGTTGTGTAATTCGATCACGTGTCAGACCGCTTGGATTTCATCATTTCGCCACCCCACACGAAATAAAAATTGCTAAAAAATTGACGCCTATGTTAGGACCCAAATATGCCAAATGTAAAATAGAACTAAACTATTAAATAGAACTATTAAAAATTCCTGTTCAGTTTAATAACTGGGCGGGAACCGTTGAGATCAAACCTTTCGGAGAGCGTTGTTGTGTTTTGTGTTTGCATTTGCTAACCGTATTGGGCTTGTTTTTTTCACAGCTTTTTGAAAAACTGAGTGAATCAGACAAACGCAGTCAACTTCAAAGGATTAAACACCTTCGACTTTCCCTAACCAACAACCTTGCTCGAGCTATTGTATCTTAAAAACTCTTTTTCTTACGTTGCTGCAAATTCGAAAAAAGTGTGTTAATAAACTCATACACTGCCTATGTTGTGTCTGTGCATTCCACAAACATCTGGGAGAAGTTTTGCCGGGTGTTACACAGGGATTGCGACTCATTATTTTTGAACAAAGGAACATATGTTACCCGGTTTATTTTTTTACTGCTGATCCCCGAAATACGGATACGTAACTACGAGCTGTGTAAAGCTAAACATTGCACAAAATTCAGGATGTGGCGATTTGGGTTTATTGCATCATTCAGGAACATAGAATTAGTGTCAAAATAAACTGCAATGTTTAAAAAAAATTACAAATCATGTGTAACTACAATCAACAATTTATGCTAGAGCCCACTTTTCATTACATCAGCCATATTCGCCCCGTTAAATTGTGTCATCCAACTGCCCCCATCCACTATCAGCACAGTGCCTGTTACAAACGATGCGGCATCACTTGCCAAGTACAGAGCGGTGTCAGCAATCTCAGCTTTATATCCCCATCTTCCAAGGGGAATGGTGCTTTGCATTTTACTAGCCAGGGGACTTTTTCCACCTAATGACAAAAGTTTGTTTGGGCTGGGCGTAAGGATGTTCGAAGTAGAATAACTGGAAATTCTAGAACAGTTGTTTCGAATCTAGAATATCAATTCCAAGTATTATATAAATTTTGCCAGAATGACTGTTTATTAAACTTTTAGAACTATCCAAAGCTTTTTAATTTTTATTACATCTCCAGTAACCATGAGTGATTTCCCTTACCCCATTTCCCTAACGTCTAAAAAATGTCAGACGTGCGGTCGTTACAGTCACGTGCGAAAGTTGTAAAAAGTAAGTGAAAGCCCTAAGCCAACTACTATTTTCCGTCATGACGCCACCACAAATGTACAACTAAAACGAGTTGCTCGATCAACAGACACATCTGAATTTTCGCTGATGCTGCGGAAAATTCAACCTCGTGGCGATACACGCGTTACTTGTTGAGAGTGTTTGTTCTTGTTTTTATCATCACGTTAAACGAGCGGCTGGGAAGTAGCCTTAAAAGAAAACAAACGCGACTGATGTGTCTGTAAACGCCATTAGCATCAATACAGAATTCAAACGAATTGCGCATGCTCGTTTGCATTCAGTTTATGATGAAATAATATCGGTTCCAATCATCCGATATAAACGGCAAATTTGGATTGGAATCTCCATGGATTCGATATTCTACTCAGAACATCCCTAGATCTGGGTAAGTTTTAGGTAGGTTGGTTAAAACTTGTGTTAAATTAGCTTTTAAATACAGTTTCTACTGTCAAGTTGGAAAAACCAACCAGATTTCTAGGCAGTTTTTCTTGAACTTTTTAGGTCATAAACTATTTTTTAAGCTTTTCCATTGTTGGGTTTCAACTTAAAATTGCAATGCCATGTAGTTTGTTGTTTTACAGAACTTAGTTTTTTACGTTAATGCACTTTTGAGCACAAACTGTAGTTGACAGAAGCTTTTACCTATTCTGTGCAAAAAGTACTGTTCCAAAACCAAAATACACACACTTACCTAGCCTGCGCATGCCCTCTGTTCCACCAATTGGTCCTGGAGCAATGCCATTGACCCGAATATGCTTTTCTCCCCATTCAACTGCCATATGCTTGATCATTGCATCTTTGATACAATTCGGTAAGTAATTTGTATAATCTATGAAACAAAACACAAGTCACCTATGGCTGCTTTGGCACTCCCTGCATGGAGCTGCATTGCACTTCCACGATATGCCAGTGTTGCCGTAATGTTAATGACGTTTCCCCCATGTTCCTAAAGTTTAAAGTTAGTTGCTGTAGTAGCGGGGTATTATTTTATGGGAAGTTTGTGGTTTGATATTTTCACTGTTAAAAAAATTACCTTAAAATATTTGTCAAAGACCGCTTTGGTTACATTAAAGGTGCCCACAGTGTCAATGTCAATCACAGTTTTAAAAGCATTGTACGACAAGCCCTCAATTGGAGATAAGAAATTTCCAGCAGCATCTGCAAGTACAGCATGGTTAAAGGAGATATATAAATGGAAAAAGTAAACATTTTTTGTTTGACTTTAAGTTTCCAGAAAAAAAACAAACATACTTTATTGCTTGAAAAGAAGAGATGATCTACTTTGCCTTTTCTTTTTTTAAATTGTTATTGACCAAAATGGACCTGGCTTTGGTCTTTTTGTAGCATTGCAAAGTATTCAACTTACTGTTTATTAAAATATCAATTTTTCCATAGTGTGATAAAACATCGTTTACCGCCTTTTCCACCACCTCTGGCTGTAACATGTAAAATATTCAACAACAATTAATCTTTTTTATCTTGAGAAAATAAAATGCACCACCAACCTGTCTGACATCGAGCTGAAATGCTGCACATTCTCCACCAGTTCCAGACTCCAATTTTTTCGCAGCCTCTTGCACTCTTTCAAGTTTTCTGCTGGCAATTGCTGTTTTGCAACCATGCCTGATAAAAAAATAGAGGTGAACATGCCATGTTTTAATCAGTCTCGATGTATTTTAGGCAGTATACCTCATCAAAATTTCAGTAATTCGAAATCCAATGCCAGATCCTCCACCGGTGATAAACGCCACCTTATCCCTGTAAGCAAAAAGAATGAGCATGTACATAGATAAAAACATATCCTAAAACGAATATAGTATGGAGTTTATGAACATGTGAAGTCTCTTTTTGAACTTAAGTATCATTAAAACAACCCGCTGGATTGTACCGAAGAATATTTGGCATGTAAGCATTAAAAAAAATTTAAACAAAGTTTGGAGTAACAGGGTAATTAATAAAGACTTGCACAATTTACTTTGAATGGCAGAACTCAATGAGACCAGTTGTGTGCACAGGAATGATTCTGGAACATCAGCATGCTCTTGCTGTTGATTAGTATGTGTACTGGCCACAAAACTTTCACAGAATTTAGGCCAAAATTCCTTTTTTATCTTACTTATGTCTATAGTGGAAGCTGATCGGCTAAATCAAAATAAAGTCACCAATTGACCTCCCTCCACAAAGAAAAAAATCCAACAGAGAAGTTAGACAGCACAATGACGACAGCTTATTATTTACTTTCAGCATTGGTACACTAGACCCCAGCATTGTTCTGCACTGGCCATCAAATAAAACCTTTTTGTCCTTGCCATGCAGACTTGGTTGTTGCAAGTTTTGCTTACTTAGTAGCCCAGATGTATATTACCAAGCAAGCTAATCACCACCAGCAAATTCGCACGTTAAAGCACTGCTAATTATAGCAAAGAAGAAAATGATCTTACTTCAGCAAATCTGGCTTAAAAACGTAATTGTAGTTGGACATGCATTCATCTCCGTCAACTTCATTTGCAGAATTTCTGCTAAACGCCATTGTACTTTCCGGTTGTATTCGAATCTTCACTGCAACAAGGACACGAGTCGGACTTTTGAGCACCTTTGACGCAAAGCGAACAGCAAACATGATTCGACGAGACAGACACGAGCTGAGCTAAGTTCTGTAAAAATGCATTCCTTTCTTGTTTACTGTGCAAATCACGATGCGTAACCCTTTTTTTCTCGCGCGTTTTCCAATTTGCTCCGTATTTGCAAGAATTACAAAACGTTTGGCCTGCAGCGACTTTAGGCTCGTCTTGGCGGCGTTGGCTGTCTTTAAAAACAATTAGTGTATTTTGCTGCAATACGAGGCATTGAAAATAAAAATGCCTTTTCACACACAAATGACCACGTGGTATTAACAACGTGATGTAACGGTTCTACACGACGAAATCTTTGAATTTTACAAATGTGAATCCTCCTAACGAAGTCTACACGGAGATTACGAAAAACTACGCATATCATGTTTTCAATGAACACTGGCCTCCGCTGTCGCACGTTCCACGCTACAGCGACTAAAGTAACAGCTTGAAATAGAAAAGACGCGCTTCAGTGGTTGATTGACGAGAATGTTTTGCGAAAGTATTTTAGGCGAAAGAGACAAGTGACTAACAGGTTCGGTTTTTACTTTTTGCGATTTTTAGTGCAAGAAATTAAACTTTTGGTTGATATTTTGTTTGATAATGATAGATGCAGTAACTCTGGGAAGTTTCAAGGTTAAACTATACTACTTCACGTTTCAGGCTTTAAAATGTCAGTTAATCTTTTGAAGTCACTTTTTTGAGTACAAAATAAATTGTTTTTTTGTGCTTTCTTATGACACAGTCAAAACATAGGGTTTTCGCAAATATTGTGTCATGAGAAATTGGATTTTGTAGACTGAATTCCAAATGGCTTTGTATTTTAATTCCGAACTGGACTGTCCACCTGGAGCTTCTGCAACATGTATGGCATGGCATGATCAACAGGGGCTTCTGGCAGTATGTTTTTGTTTATCTGGTGGAACAGATGGGATTGTGAAACTCTACAACAAGGATGTATGTATTTTCTTAACATTGGGCTGGAGCAATTGAGTTTCCAGGATTCAATTTAAATTTAATCCTTGTGGGCGCATTGGGTATTGAATTGGCTACTGTGTGGCTAATAGCAGCTGTTTAAACATTTTATTCACTAACCTTTTTAGGGCGGAAATGCACACCAAGGAGTTTTGATGCAAAGATCAGTATCACCAACATGTGTTTCCTGGCATCCAACCAGAAAAATTGTGGCAGTTGGTTGGGAAAGTGGGGAAATACTCATCTGGAATGATCAACAAAAGGACCTTTACGAAGTGCCCACACTTCATAGTAAAGGTGTATCAGCATTGGAATGGACAAACCAGGGAAGCAGACTTGCTTCCGGTGATAAAGTATGCAAGTATAAACTAAAATTAAACAGTCTGATTTATTAATAAGACCAATATGTTACTTAAGTGTTGCATTACTGTTATTGACCGACATAACTGTACGACTCGGATCAGTTTTTGCTGCTTCAACAATATAAGTTAAAATTTGGGCCAGTTGCCAAGTAGAAACAATTAAGTAAGGTTTCATTCCAGTTTTTAAGGCAGGGCAGAACGCTTTGTGTTCAAAGTTTTTAAAAGTATTATTTTCAAAGTATATATGTTTCACTTGTAACTCCTCGTAACTTTTAGGAAGGAGTTTTTGCTGTGTGGAAATGTGACGCTCGTGGTCGAGTGCAACATACCCCTTTAAGTCGTCACGATCTTGGACCAGCAGTGACAGATTGCATTGTTAGGCCTGGAGCACATGGTTCGGGTGACCTTGATATGAGGTAAATTTAATATTTGGTGTAGTGTAGTCTGTTTTGTGTGATAGTTAAAATTACAGTGGAGTAAAAAAACTGCAATTTTGTTGGTTTTGGGCTGATTTAAACAAAAATTGATTTTTTAATGAAAGTCCGTAGTAAATATGTATATGTTATTATATAATAAAAGCTTCCATTGGTTAAAAGCAAATTTTTTATCGCTTTTGTTATTGCAGCCAATTGACAAGTTTGGCAAAGGCTGCAGTAAGTGGTGATGAAAGCGCTTTCGACATGTTGGAAATAAATCAGAGAATGGATTCTCGAATTAGGGTAAAAGCTGGAAGAAAGGAAGGACTTTCATTTTTTGTCGGAACGTCAGATGGTCAGTTGCAACTTGTTTATTGTGCAGTCTTGCCACATAGATAAGCATTCAACCTTTTTTTTTCAGTTGACATGTTACAACTGTTTGTGTTAATGAAATAAAAACATTATGATTTCCAACCCACTAGAAGTACAATATTGACACTTAGTAGTCATGTTAAGGCACAGTGTTCCAAATCTAAACATTTTGTAAACAAAATTTTTTTTATGCAATCCCACCTACTTTAGCAAGGTCTAAACATTTAAACTATGTTCTGTGATCAATATGTTAAACAAGGTTTTCTACATCATTTTTTACATTTAGGGATCAAAATCAATGCCTTGTATACATGTACTTTACAGGTGTTGTTTACCATATTGATGAAAAGGGTGTGCGGACATCAGCTGTTACACTTGACTCATCGGTTCAACAGTTACTTTACTGCGATGATAAAGATTACCTTGTTGCTGTTTCATGTAACTTGCAGGTACATAATAGTAATTATAGGCATGTTCAATTGCAAATATTCCTACATTCAAAGTTAAAGTTTTTGTTTAATCAAGACTGTTTCATGTCAAATATAGTTATCCAAACTACTTTGTTTTATTACATACAGTCTGTTTAGCAAGGTATCCCAATGATAAAAAAGTACTGATTTTTTACAATACAACAAAATTTCACAACTATATCCAGTTTATTATCTAAGAACGTGCGTTGTCAAACACCATACTAGCGAATCTCAAGTTTTTCAGATTGTAGAGTAAAATGCACAGCGAGAATCTGTTCCTATCAGTTTTTGTATCATATTTTGTGTAAACGGCATCAAAACATGATTACAAAGACAGAGTATAAAATAGTGAACTGACTTAGTTGCTGTTTCATACAAATAACGAACTGACTTATTTGCTGTTTCATACTTTTATTTATTCTGTTGTTAGGTTGTGAAATGTCAATCTGACAGCGAAGGCCAGTTGGAAGAAAAAGATCGTGTCAAGTTTAGTGGAAAAGAAAGAAGTGCCCGCTTGGCATGGGCTGCACAAGGTTTGCTAGTGGCAGCCACAGCTGATCAATCACTTCGGTAAGAAACAGACTTGCTTTTAGTACTTGAACACTTTTGAAGATATTAATATTTTTTGTCAGATAAACTTGGTTCTCCATGTATCAGTATTAAAGTTGTTGAATATGCCTTTTTGTTTTTAAATCAACCTAATTTTTCATCTCAACTTATTTGTGAAAAAAAACTAAAACTAACTCTTATGCATTAGACTATGGGACCTTATATCTGGTGACAACTACACACTTCTTCTTGATGAACCCAGTGGTTTTGCAAGGGGAGAATGCATAATTGATGTTTCTTGTCTTAAGCTTAAAGGTTGGTGGCTCAATTTTGGACCAAAGCAAAGACATGTTTGTGACTTGAGCAGCTAAGAGTTTTAATGAAAGAACGTGGTTTATTTTACTATGCGTGTAAACTATATATGCCACATTTATCGCTGCAGGAGTGATCGCAGCAGGCACTGACCAGAACAGAATTGCAATTTGGAAATCTGTTCCCCATGTTGGCAAGGGAAAGTTTGAGCCAGAAGACAAGTGGAAACTACAAAATGCTGTAAAGATTAATGTGCCTTGTGGCAGGATTAAGGTATGAAATGTTTTTTATGTTGTAAATTTGCTGCAATAACATAATAAAGGTCAAGTTAGTCTACAGCAAATATAATGTTTAGTTGTCCCAACATATTTTTCTGCCCCATTTAATTTTCCGATTAGAGTTATACTAGTCAAGCATACATAAGTTAGATACATACCGTAGTTATAACATCTAGTTTTGTTAAAGGAATTGTATTATTGTCATGATTTTAAATAGAATGTTTGTAAATTGTCAGTGGTGTCCACACCATCCAGTGCTTGCCATTGGCTCCAGAGAAGGAGCATTGGTGCTGGCAGAGGAAAAGTCGAAAATGTCATTGTCTAGAACTATGGTGGCAGTTCAAACCGGTCCAAGGCATATAGCAGTTGATTTCATCGGCCATAAACCCACACAACAATCAACATTAACAGGTGAATTTTTCTGCGATATATGACTGTATTTGTTAATAAAGGTTTACAGTATAAATGCACATGAATAAGTTTTTGTCTTCTGTGGAAAACTTTTTGAAAACAGTGTGACCAGGGGATCTTAAATTCTCTGTCAATGGAGAAAAATAATCTCAAACACTGTTTTGTTTTGCTTTTTTGACACTTAGTTTAACATTTTAGGCAAAATAAAATGGATTGTTTTAATTTGTGTCTTGCGCCCTAGTTTCCTAGATAACTAACTTATGGCTGGATTCCTCTCCACTCTAATTTCTTGATCTGGATATGCAGTTTATGATTGTAGGCCTAGGTATATCTCCCACCCACACAGCAACTGACACAACTATTAAAGTGGAAGGACACATAAACCTTGATGTGGATATGGCATTTAATGGAATGTCTGCAGCCAGCGTAAGTTTCTATTTGTATTTTCTGAAACTAATAATGTTCCTTTTAGTGGGAGCACTGATGGAAATTTATTACAACCACTGTTTTTGTCTTATAAATGCCTGTTTCCTTTAAAGCCTTCAACCAAAGGTTGGATATGCCGTAAATTGGAACATACATCGGCCAAGTGCTGTAAAAAGTTTCAAAACACCTGTCAATTGATATTGGTTGCTAAGTAAATTGAGAAATTATCATCATACTGTAAATTTTCAGGAAAATGTTGCTGTTTGGAATGGCAAGCAGTTAGCAGTGTATGAAGTAACTCAACGATCGCAGTCTCAACTTGGTAAGTGCCCAACAAAATCAAGAGTTTTTGTGTTTAAAATCTATGAAACAATGATTCTCAATTGTAGGAACGTTCGAATGTGATTCTCATACCAATGCCCTTCATGACCAAAGTGTGTTTTGCATCGAATCTCCCAAAGACTCCAAGGATCGCACAAAAATCCAAGCAAGGAACTTTCAAGTAAGTATTACAAAAATGTGTTTTATGTGTCTAACTAAGGCTTGCAGCGAGACAAAGGGCATGAAATTTATGTTTATCCTTGTTTCAGGGCACTGTAAAGCAGCTGATTCATTTCCAAGAAAGTGAAGGAGACCCCACAATAATGTCAGTTTCTGGCGACTATCTAGCAGTTGGTACAAGCACCGGCTGCATTAGAGTTTATGATTTAACTCGGAGGTAAAAAATTTGGATCAGAATTGTAATGTAAAGTGTCACATATTCAGAATAGAGCTGTAGGAAAACCCAAATAAATCTGCTTTGAAAAAAAACATGAACAGTTTCTGCATAAAACAGTGCATCGTAAGTAGTATGCTAATATTCAGAACAATACAATCACATGGAAATCAATACAATAAAATTAAAATGTGCAAACTTAAACTATTTAATTTTGTAATCAAATAGCAATGTTTATGTATTATATGAAGGGATGCGAAACCTCACTGCAGCACCAAGTCAATGGCAGATGTGATTGAGCGGTTTGGTTCGTTGCAAATGGTTGTTTGCAACCAGAATGGAACCAAGGTTGCCATTATCTGCGTGAAGGTAAAATTTGACTCAGATTAATTATTTATCATTTGTAATCGAAAGTTGGAAATTTTTGAACAATAACATTCAAATCTAGACATTGGATTTCTGAAAACACATTTCTTAAAACTTACATACTTTTTTCTTTTTGATGAAAATGAACGTTGATATCAAAGGTATATCTTGCATTAAACCAAAATTTGTTGCTTTGCCAACTGTTGGGGGTCTTTAACAACCGGATATCTAAACTGCAATGTGTAGAATGTTCGATTTTTCAACGATTAAGTTCTCTGTCGTTTTCTGCAGGATAACGGGGTTCCGGATTCCAGGGTTTATGTTTATGATACCGAGCTAGACAAANTAAACTGCAATGTGTAGAATGTTCGATTTTTCAACGATTAAGTTCTCTGTCGTTTTCTGCAGGATAACGGGGTTCCGGATTCCAGGGTTTATGTTTATGATACCGAGCTAGACAAAGTGGAAAGTTTCGATTTTACCTCTGGCAAAAACGACCAGGACGAATATACGAATGACCTGGGTCCCAAATCCGACATTGAACAGTTGAGTAAAATTAAGTACCACTTAAAAATAACATTGATTTGTCACGGGAATATTTATTGATTTTTCTGTTCAGCTTCAAACTATTTTGTTTTTTGAACTGAGAGTTTATATTAAACAGTGGAATTGATATTATTGTTGTTGCTACGTGCTATAAAAATGTTTTTTTTACTATTTCCTACTTAACAAGCTCAAGAAACAGTTTAAAACATGTCATTGCTTTTTAAAGGACCCGTACAGTCAACATGCCAAATATATATTTTCGCAAGTATGGAGCGTTAAGTCGAAAAGGAAATAAATACCTCAAATTAACCTCCAAGTATTATTTTGCCAATTAAAACCAACCAACAACTATGTGTTTGATCTTCTTCGTTCAGTACAGAAGTCGGCAAACCCTGTCACGCGTGTATAAATCACGTTGTGATTATTCATGGCTTGCCAAGTGCATGACGACTTACTAGTCCATGTTCCAATACTGTTCAATGTAATTTAACCTGTCAACTATTTGCTTCGCAAGTTTGTTTTGGAGCAATGCCGCTCAAGTTTCTTGCTCAGGGAAAAACCAGCGACCGAGATGGGATTAGAACCCGCATCCTTTGTGTGCACAAGGCAGCCGCGCTAACCAATCGGCCATCTTGGCGACTGGCAAACTGCGTTCGAAAGATTGCTGATCCCTGGAGTGGCAGCGCAGCCCTTTTGTGTCAACTATATGACCCATAACATGTACTATGGGTTTAGTTTGTTGTTGTACTTCTCTAACAACCGCTATTCGTTAGGAGTCGGGCCGATGCCGCGTCAGAGGTCGCTGGAAGATTCCCCACAAGCATCCATTGGGATGCGACAGAGAGCAGGATGCTGACGTGTGAAGCGCAAATTACCGACCCGCCTCCCACTGTAAAGAAACTGTATGCTTACGGCGACACATCGACTAACAAACATCAGGTTGGTGCTGAGAGCATCTCCAGTTTCAAACCGAGAGTTTGTTTCGTATAAAAGATGAACAGAGATTTGGGGATATCACACACAAATAGCTTGGTAAAAAATGTGGCATAGTTTCGGAAAAAGCACCCGAGAAGCGTTAGAAAAATGAAGGTGCTTTATTTACAATCCGTTAAATACTGCTGACCGCGAAGATGCTGTGGTTGAAAAAATTAAAGCTACTGATGTTTATTGGTGTCTGCATTCCAGGTTGAAGTTATGGTAGTGACGTTGTTCACCACACAAGATCACGGTCTCATGCTGCAAGGGTCCTTCGATCGCAATGTGGAATACGATCAACTTGTCGGACATAAAGTTCCGTATTTCTACTTCACCAAATCAGTAAGTTGCTCGCCGAGGTATCACTTTGCTTCTTAGCACACTGAAAAATGGCATTTCATTGCTGACAAATGTACGTTTGGTAGTGGTATATTCTAAACTCACATAGCCTTAATAGTTTTAACTGGAGCTACACAAAGACCAATGGTTAGTGCTTTGCTAAACTCGAGACAAAACCGCTGTGTAGCATAAGAGTGAAAACAAATGCAGGCTTCAAACGACTTGACTAAAGTTTTAGTGGAAAATTTTAATGAAATCTTAAGTTAGCTAACACCACATTTCGTAAGGTAATTGCCCATTTTTTTTGTTTAAGATTGTTGTCCCAACACATAAACCATTTAAGCCAGTGCTTCTCGAACAATAAAAATTTGCATAAAAGTTCCTTTACAATTGGTTTGATGACTCGCGGCCCATCAAGATTAACCCGAATAAACTTTACTCGATTACAATTCAGCAATTAGTGTGTGTCACATTTACGTCAATTATTTTTCACATAGCACAAAGGAACATTGTACGCTGGTGACACAAATCGTGCAATCAGTTGCACATGGAATGCACATTCAGAATATATCGGTAGTCACGCGATATATCATCGACTAGGAGAGACTTAAAACTTTTCACGGTCCCCCTAAAATTGCTTCTCGGATCCCTAGGGGACCGGGGACCCCACTTTTTAAAGCACTTTTTCAAGCGTTCACCAAGCATTTTTTGTTACATAATTGCTTCAGTCCATAACAGTAAGCATCAGTACATGCGCTGTAGCAGTTAGTTCATTTGTTGATGCAAATAACTGACATCTGTAGATCGTATCACCACTAACACCGACTGCTGAAAGAC
>QXVZ01027600.1:0-13604 GCA_008931825.1 Phallusia fumigata
GCTACACAAACCAGTGCACATATGTACGATTAACATGTTGCAAAACATACAAATGTTACTATGGTATATGCAGTTATGTGATTCTGCAGCAATTACTAACACAATTTAAACAATTCCCTTTCGTTTCAAAAATTACATTGTGACGTAATAATGTTCTTGTTGCCACATAAACATCGGTTGAAACTAGTAAATTAAATATGGTTTTGGCGGACAATGTTAAATATATTTAAACTAACGCCTGTATTGGCATGTAGCGGGTGCGATGAACCATATCATCAAGATTGCAGCAACAATCATCAAGAAGAGGTTTCTAAAGAAACACACAACAGCGGTGTTATGAACAAGTTACCCTGGTCGCGAAATCAACTTATTTGGGTTATGGCACCGACAGAAAATGTTCAAAGTNTTAGAAAATTGAGGAACAAATGTCCTGTCTTAATTGTCTTGAATTAACTCCCTCTTTATTGCATGTATATCGATATTATGGAAGTCAATATGTTTGTGTAAAACAAAACATGTATATTTCCTAACGGATATTACGGACAACATCAAGCTCAGTAAGATCGGTGTCGTGTCGCCTCGCGACTCACATGAGTCTTGCGACTGTTTTTTTCTTCGGTCAGGTTCGCCGTCGAAGCCGTCAAGCGCTCCGACCGTCACAGACCCTATGTTACGTCTGCGTGAATTTGTCGTGTTAAATTGGCTGCTCGCCGCTTTTACTTTTCCATGACGTCATCATTTTATGAAAGTTACCTCATCATTTTCTGCAGTCGAAATTGTGCATGACGTTATATCGACTTTCGAATATTTTTTTACTTGCAAAAGGATGTCGCGCGTATTTTGCAAACATATACTCAAAGTTTTACTGATACTTGATGCATTTTTGCCGAGATTTGTAGCAAACTTTGGTGTTTGTGACTTTTCTTGGCACTTATACATGACGTTGCAGGCTATAAACGGGTTTTCTAACGAGCTTCGTGCAGTGAACCATANGTGTTTGTGACTTTTCTTGGCACTTATACATGACGTTGCAGGCTATAAACGGGTTTTCTAACGAGCTTCGTGCAGTGAACCATATAGGAAAAGGTGAAATTCACACTTGTTAAATGTATAATAATAAAAATCCCAAGAAATTGAGCCAGGATCCAAAGCCGATAAAATGTCTCTATTTGTGTAATTAATATCACCACTGATTTTGGTGGTAAGACACTGGTTTGTGATTGAGGTTAACTGCTAAAAAATAAAACCTAATAGTAGTTTTATACCACCAGAACTGTGAAACGCATGTCAGAATCTATTTTAATGTATGCAACCTAATATAAAACACGAAAAAATCATATAAAGGTGTATACCTTTGCAAGGGCCGACTGAATTAACGCGATTTAACACCTTTGAATTACAAAAAAAGAGTTTAAAAATTCTTTTTTTAATTCAATTTATTTTTTAATTACGAGTTTAGAACATTAGATGAAAAAGGTGCAATCTAGCTACATGTCACCGATAAAACCCAGTTATTTTAGTGCAAGAGTGTTTTTTTTTCAGATTAATTTGGACAAATTAAATAGCACGCAACTAGCTCCAGTGCGCCAAGACACTGTAAGAGCAAATTTGATAAATGCCTTAAATACCAAGTGTCTAAAATTTTGCGTTTTGCATAAACTTATCCCAAGTATCAAAAGCCAAATAACGAACGGTTTATTGGGCAAAAAGTCCGTTGGCACCAGAGAGCTGGTCAAAACAACAGCAGTTTTCCAAATTGAGACAAGAGCGGTTTCTAAAATGGGAACGCATTAGTATCAATACAGGGCGAATGGCAAGTGGCAATCGACTAATACCGTACTATTACAGGACAAGAATTAAAATCTGCAATTTACGAACACAAGATAAACGCCAGTTAAACACGTGAACAAGAAAATGCAACATTGTACAACAGCGTCTTACAGGAAAAGGTAATGGTTGTGCGGAATCGACTCAACGGTTGATCACAGTCGAATACACTGTTAATACGAAAAGATTCCAATATTGCAATTCAGATAATTTTACGGCAGATAACACACAGGTGCTTACCGGTACAAAAGATGCACAACTCCAACGTCAGACAGCAGTTTAATATACTATTCAGTGCAATATTACCTATACTTATATAATCGCTTGAACACAAAAACAAACACAACCGGTTACTTCAGGTAAAGCATGGTGCCTCTACTACATCCAGTTACTATTGTACAGGAGGCAGTCACGATGCCAAGCAGTGATATCAGTAAAACAATGCCAAGGTTGTGACGTCACTCGATAGTCACCGATAATCGCACAGGATTGCACAACATTGCGTCAACTTAATGATCCGCCGGAAAACGAAAAAAGCATAAACATATGTAGTGTCATGTTACACCAGCACTTACATCGCAAACATCACCTGGGGTCACCCAAATCCTAGCTGCCGGCAACACCAGGCGGCTGCCATAAACAAGCGCTCGACCAATCAAGTAACCTGGTTCGATCATGTGATTTGGTTGGCCATGCGCATTGCAACTTGCCTCCTTGTTTGTCAAATTTTTCCGATGCGATACAGTATTTTTTTAAATCCTAGCTTACGTTAAAAACTAGTGCATTTGCGGCTATAAAGACATTTATTTAGTTCCTGTAATACTAAAGTCAATTATGTTTACACACACATGTACCCAACAGAGTTTGTTCTAAAAACAACGCAAAATAGATCTGCAATGTACCTTGGTGTTGATCAGTCCGTTGCGCAAAACATCGGTAGGCAGGAGGCCCTACTGACTGACATACGATTATGTTTGCCACGAACGATCTATTGTTTCCGTTTCAACCACTTAGGGCTGGATTGCGCCTCTCGAATTGCTTGCTACTGTATAAAGCGGTATGTGAAAACTGATAATAACATGAGCGTGGACTTGGTTTTACAGTCTTTGCCATCGGTTACCATACATTTCCTGCAGCCTGCAATATCGTACATATAATCATTGAATATTTGTTAGTATACCACATTTAAGAAAGCAAAGCCATACATTTAATACGCACCACACTTCACTGCCCCAAGCATGCAAAGTACCCGGTTTTGAGCAGGGATTTATACATTTACCAAGCGTCACTGACTACACAATATTTCGATGTTTTAGTTGATTACACGAAATTTTCTTCTACCCTAACTGAGATTTGAGCACAGTCTAAAAAACGTAGCTAAACAGCAGATATGCGGTGCATTTCAACGATCGCACACTTAAGATTAACTGAAGCAGAAACTTTAAAATGCCACAGGTTTGTAAGTGCTTAGCACACCTGTAACATCAATGCTGAGTCGACGACATTTGCGCACTACTTACCTGTCACAATGAGTTGCACTACTGATGCGCTCAGTATGTGAAAAAATCGTTACCAGTAAAGAATCTTTAAATACTACGAGTGTAAATTGCTGCATAGTTTGCAAGTCCCCTACATCTACTGTAGTTCGAATGGTTACTTCGCCACTGTGCCTTTTACACCAGTAGCCTTTTACTCGTTATTTCTGCTATTTGTGTTTACTGATTTCAAAAGTTAGGAAGTTGCAGCGTTGTGCATCAATTGAACTCACGCCGCAACGCGGTGAAAATGAATTACCTCCGAAACTAATGGCGCAAATAAAGTGTTCATTGTGGTAACTGTCCAATCCAAACTAATGTGTTTCGATAGTATCGCAGTACTTTTTGCGAAATTGTAATCTTCTTTCAACCCACCTAGATAATGTCATCAACATATTTCGGTATGTGCCCTCTAATAACGAAGCAGTAACGAAGCAGTAGGAATAACAAGCCTTATTTTAAGGAAGCAGCAAGCAATAAACACACTGTATAGCAAGAGTTTCAATGGGGATCTATACATTGCACTATGCATGTCGCAGGAAACCGCGCATCTTTCTACTTCTGTGTGTGACGCTGCATCGTATATTTTGGTTATTCGGTTTAATACACAACCATATTAGTCTATCACGAACAGCTAAATAATCTGGTGCGCATGGTCAGCAGTTGTACTGTTTTACCCTAATCATTTTTCTGGGTGGTTTGTCCGGTGTAACATTTTTGTTTCAGAATAATGAAGTACTTTCTGTTAACGAACGTACACACGGCAGCGTCAATTTACAATCAATTCCAATCGTAGGCCTGACAGCAACAAACTTTTCGTTTGTTAGAGCAAGCGAAATTTAGACAGCGGTGGTGTGATGTGCTACATTTTAGCTGTTTTAAAGTTTTATGACATTTCTTAGAAACGAAGGAAATAGATCGCTTGACAAACCAAACCATGGTTGACGTCACACATATGGCAAACGTTCGTTGTTAAGTGTGCAGAAGTATGCTTGATTGCAGAATAGTAGAACCTTTTTTTCGTAATGTCGTGGTTCGGTGACCCAATTTACAACGTGTATAAATTACCTCCTGTAACTGAACGCGTGTAAAAGGAAGTCGTTGCTGCGCAGCTGACTGCCGTATTGTGAAGGCGGAGTACAGACTCATTTGCGGAATGTTAAGAGTTGAATTTGTTGTGAGGCTCCAAATTTAAGATGTGCTTTCTAGAAACCGGTTCACACAAAAGGTTGATAATCTGAGTAAATTTTTTCGTTTTTCAAACAAAGGTTACTGTGTTAGTGCTGTGCGACTGCTTATTAGTTGTGAAAGGGCGACATAATTTTTTTTCGGGCGAAAAGCATCATTTACTGGGAAGCAAATAAATAACATGGTACTTTTTAAAGTATAGCAGACGTAGAGTATAGCAGACAGATGCTTTGATGAAATGTCGTATTTTGTTATGAAATCTACACCAGAAAAACTACAACATTGTTTTAAACAACAAAACATGTCCCACAGTGTAAAGCATTCACGATCAGGTAAATCTTTTTACGCTGAAACGCAGAGCAAGTTGTTGGAAAAGGGTTCTTGCTCTACTTATGCCTTTTGTGCATGTTGGGATGGCTGTTGCTTCCTAAATCACTGAAACCGGTCAGTTTAACAAAGTTTGTCGAAAGTCACAAAAAAACTATTAAAATCGTAGAGAAGCGAGAGTTCACGTAGAAGCTACAGAAAGACATGAGAGGTATTCTACGGTTTAATAGAATATATTCATAAGCAAGGTGTACAAGAATCAGTGCAAACCAATAAAAGACAATTATGCACAATATTATACTACATGAAACATAATTGTATAGCCCGGTAGAAATTCCTGCCAGCGAGGAATTTAGCGAGTCAGGGTGCGGAATTTCCACGTCGTACATCAATTTTTTAGTATTTATTTTTAGGAAACCAGTGGCTACAAACCTTTAAGGGGGAAATGCACTTACAAAAGTTGAGAACCACTGGTACAGGTTGTATCAGATGCAAAAAGTGCATGAAATAGGTTTAACAGATCTTTTTTTTGTAGCAACAAAAATATCAGTGCAACCCGTGAAGAAAAAAAACGTTCATGGGTACATATTGTTTTTGGTTTTCCCCCTGCAACTTGTTCATGCACTTTTGGAATGCGGCACTTAAAGGAGTTAAATAAAACTTTTACAGCTAATAGATATGGTCATGGCGGTGTGTCATTAGTGTATCATTTAAATTATCCAAATCCTACTAGCCCTCAAACTGGGTCAAATTGAAGAAGTAATTTGACATATATGTAGAAAAAATGCATAAGCTACAATTATTATTTACGACGACTTCCTGCAGAAACAATTCTGCTATAAAAGCCTAGGTGACTATGGGACCAAAAGTAAAGTAATGTAGTAAATAAATATCGTGGTTAAATTGATAGTGTAGGCGGGTGGTACTAAGCACCGCATGACGGTATCATGTGTTTAGTACCACTAGTGTAGGCTATGTGGAATAGAAAACTCCTAATGATGGAAAAGGGACATAAAATTAAATCGATGTCAGGTTATTTGTATGATTACATAATGTTACAACAATGAATTCATGGGTTTGACATGCCTTCAGCGGAACATTTTATTTTGACATATGAAGGATTTTAAGATTAGTTGAATATTACACACCTGACAAAATACGATAAATTAAGCTTAGGGCCAGCAGATTTGCAATGTCAGAGTTCCGCAGGTGAGTTTAGTTCCACTAGCTTCCAATAACTCCCAAGAAATGAATCACGCCAAAGAGAAACCCTATCGATGTGATATTTGTGAGAAAATGTTTAGTCTGGTTGGAAATTTAAAAATACACAAGTTGACTCACACCAAAGAGAAACCCATCGATGTGATATTTGTGAAAAAATGTTTAGTCTGGTTGGAAATTTAAAAAGACACAAGTTGACTCACACCAAAGAGAAACCCTATCGATGTGATGTTTGTGAGAAAAGATTTAACCGAGGTGAAACTTTGAGAAAACACATGTTGACTCGCACCAAAGAAAAACCCCATCGATGTGATGTTTGTGAAAAAATGTTTAGCCTGGTTGGAAATTTAAAAATACACAAGTTGACTCACACCAAAGAAAAACCCCATCGATGTGATGTTTGTGAGAAAAGATTTCGCCAGAGGGAGGCTTTGAGAAAACACATGTTGATTCACACAAAAGAGAAACCTCATCGATGTGATATTTGTGAGAAAATGTTTAGCCTGGTTGGAAATTTAAAAAGACACAAGTTGACTCAAACTAAAGAGAAACCCTTTCGATGTGATGTTTGTGAAAAAAGATTTAATGAGGGTGGAACATTGAGAAAACACATGTTGACTCACACCAAAGAGAAACCCCATCGATGTGACGTTTGTGTCTAACAATTTAGCCGAAATGGAATTTTTTACACATTATTGCACATGTTGACCCACACGAAAGAGAAACATCATGTATGTGATGTTTGTAACAAAACATTCGGTCTGAGTGGAAGTTTGAAAAGACTCACATCAAAGAGAAACCTCATCTATGATGTTTGTGACAAAAAAACATTCATTCTGAGTGGAAATTTGAAAAAGCACGTTCGGAGATTAACATGATCATGCCTGTTTTCAAAAGCACAGCAAACGTTCAAGATACCATCATACTTGCTTTCCACGAATGGACTCACTTTATAACAATACAGGTTGTGTCCAACAGTAACGACAGTCTCTTTTAACAAATGTAACTGACTTAATTATCATTTAGTATATTTCTAAATCCTAAAGAAATCACAAATATATTTTGAATAAAGAAATCACCTCAGAACAGTATGACGGATAAAGACTTGGCTTCGTATGGTTATAAGTAACTTATACAAGTCATTCACCCTTAGCTCTTAAAAAAATATACATATATTTCGCAAAAAAATATAGTCATCGTCGGTATCTTATTCAAATAGAATTTAATAGTTACATAAAGAAATACCTTTTTTAATACCTACCGTCTCGAAATAAAGATCCAAGTCTTTAAAGGCAAACCTTTGCAAGAATGAGAAAATAGAAGGCAATACTTATGCGAAAAAACATTTTCTACGTTTTAAAAACGCTGTTGTCATCAGACGTTTTACACATAAATACTGGATGTGATTTTCTGACAGAGACTGTTTAAAATCGTCTGCGCAAAGCATTTTAAATATTTTCGCTTACCGATTCTTAGTTTTTATTACCTTGTTGGAATTTGAGTTGTGGTTAACATATACACTGCGGTACATTGCATGTTTTTGGTTGTGTAAAAAATATGTGTTCTTTGGAGGAAACCGTGGCTTGCTGGTATGACTAACAGCGTCGCTAATGGTATTTTAAGATGCATGCCCACATCAGCGATTAGGCGCTGACAATCAACCGTAACTATAAGGTTAAACCAATGTAGCAGACTACTCATCATGCAAAAGATCGCACACGGGACAAGCAACGCAACGAATGTTTACCACAGAATAATTGGTGAAATTAAAAGTTTGTTCCATGGAAATGAATAACTAACACTTGCTAAAAGGTTGTAGTTGGTGGACTTTTCTTAACCGAACTCCCACTCTAATGGGGCTTTCTCCTTACATTTTTGGTAATAAAAACGTCTTTAAAAATAAAATAATTGGATTTGATTGATCATACTCAATTAGTCTAACACATGTCATGTCGGGTGGAATTTTGTAAGAAAAATTGGTAGAAAAACAAACGAAATGGGATTGAAACCAACCACCTTACAAATAATAGAAGTGCAGCAAAACAGAAATTTCGGCGACAGTCTCATTATTAACGTTATCCATTGACCCTTTTTTAAAAAACAATATAAAAGCAAACAAAACAATACATATACTACTATGAAAAATAGAACTAACCGGAAAAAAGTAGTTGGAAATCAAAAGCGTCCGAACTGATTATGCACCCTGAGACGGACAAATTTCTGTGATGTAAAAATGTGCAGAGGGCTTGGTGTTTTCTAAGCAGCAAGCCAGTCACGATTTCTGTCTGACGTAATCGTGGGTGGGGCAGGGGCGTTGCCCTTGGTCGTCGTCACGTTTGCATGACGTGATGGATAGTTTTGTTGATTGTGGGTTCAAAACCCATCTTAGTGTCTTGTGTTTTCCTTTTCGAAAAGCTTAGGCGATGTTGTTTTACCCAAATGCCATCCAATTGTTTACTGCATACACTTGGGACCTTAATGTTGGTTTGTTCCAAGGACAGATTTCATCCATATGCCAGATTAGAACAGAGGGAAAATTTAATAGCTTTATACTTTCTACTGCTTGTTCTATTATGCCAAGTTTCAATTCACCCCCGAAAGAATATACATTGGGTCACCAAATTCTAACTTTCCACAACTACAGTAATACAAATTAGATTACTAATTACTGCGTTTGGCTTCGTCGTCGCGTCCTACACAATCAACTTCACCGTCGCATTTCATATACGGAGGTATATAGGCCCCAGAATCATATTCATCAGCCGTCTTTAAGAACATTCAGTTGATTGTGGTTAGTTCGAAAGCAAGCCTGGACGGTTGGGCAAAATCCATGAGCTTAATCAAAACCAATTAGTAATATTATTTCTCTCATCAACAAAACCCCAGTTAGTAAATATTAAACTTGGTTTTTAGCATTAAATCACAAATTTGCTGGCCTCAACTAAAAGTTATGCGGCTTTCCTCAAACTATGAAGACTTTATCAGCAGTATATGAGAACAAAGCCGGAAAATACTTTTCTACCAACCGTCACAGTTTTGTAATACAAGATTTGTGATCTGTACATTGATACTCGTGGTTTAGGAAAATCTAACTTGAAACTGCAAAGTAATTCATCAGTATAAGTTTACTTTCTCATTCCAAGTTTAGGACGGTCGTCCTGTGCTCGCAGGGTTGTTGGTTCTATTCCCGCCTCGGTTTTGTATTATTTCTTGTCACATGGACTTTGCCTAACTTGATAACTGGCTGAACTATAAATCTACCCCAATCGCTTCCAGCAAAACTGATTCTAGTTCTATAATAGTTCGGTCAAAGGCAAATTGCCACCGTTGCTATTGCGTTTCTATATGTCTACTTCATCCATGTATATCTGTCCGACTTCATTCTCGCCTCAGCTTCTTCCCATCCCGCTCTCGAGCGCCATAAGCTGTTCGTGTCGGCCCGATGAATCGTCATTTTTTCACTGGCTTCGAACCCGGGACGATCACGAGGACGAATTCCGATCAGGTTTTATTTCTGTATGTAGGTCGACCGCCCCAGTCCATTCGACCAAGCGCTCGCCCATCGTTCGTTATTTATTGTTTTCATCGTTACTGTGTTCCAAAGCGCGCTTACTACCGACTGAAACACCGCGCAACAAATCCAAATGAGAATATTCAAGGCTTCTTACNCGTATCGGGCCCGATGAATCGTCATTTTTTTTCACTGGCTTCGAACCCGGGACGATCAGGGGGACGAATTCCGATCAGGTTTTATTTCTGTATATGGGTCGAGCGCCTCAGACCATTCAACCAAGCGCTCGCCATCGTTCGTTATTTATTGTTTTCATCGTTCGTACGGCGCTATAGTGTTCCAAAGCGCGCTTACTACCGACTGAAACACCGCGCAACAAATACAAATGAGAATATTCAAGGCTTCTTACCGGTCTAGAAGAAAAACATCGCAAAGATAAACACGATATTCCAGCAAAACAACTCCATTGGCTGCAATTTGAGTTTTTGCTTATTAACACGATCTCTTAAAATCCTAGAAACTAACAAGATTGGTAAATATTTACAAATACAAACAAACAAACAAATAAATAACAAACAAGCAAACGAGAGTTGTGGCAGTTAATTGACAACGCAAGGTGCTTGAAAACACGTTTTTAGCGAACCATCTACAAACGTTCTTGCAAAGATGACTAAGTGGTTAGCGCGACTGCTTTGTGCTCTCAAGGTTGTGGGTTCCAATCCTGCCTTAGTCGCTTGTGTTTCCATGAGCAAAAAAACATCATTAGCGACATCGTTTAAACTTACAAAATATTAAAAAGTTAAAACAAAAACAAAACAACGGAACTGTAATGTGGCTTGTAGCTCGACGGTGAACTTATAAAAGTATAACGCAATCAGGCCTTGTTCCGCCCACCGAGAATAAAAATAATATAAACAACCAAACACTAGTTTTTAGTTAACTGTGTCCCACTGTAAGGTTTACCCACACAGCTGTTTACATACAAAAGCACCTGCTATGTATCTCTAAAGAATTGTTTCGATTAGCAGCAGAGAATGAAATACCGGAAATCGGAGCCCGCGTTATTTGTCAATCAAACTACAGTTAAGTCATAACGCGTAGCGTACGGGTTTCGGTACATCTTAAATACATCCACTACATAATACACATCATTGTACAAATTCATGTTAGAAACAAACCAGTTGCTATTTTCTAATAAAGCTAATACAAATTATTACTACCCTGTCACATAAACGCTTCGTAATTACGATGTAGCTGCAGCTTTGCAAATACTGTGTAGCAAACCTTGATCAAACAATTGTGCCCTTTCATTTTTGTGCCTCATATGGTTTTAACGCCACACAATCATTTTATCTTGCAGCCGTTTTAAATGCTTTTGCTTTTTCTGAAAGCAAGCAGATTATCTAAATTGGAACTCTGCTGATTGAAAAATAGCCTTGGTTGTGCTGTGTAAAAAAACGTGCCTTCGAAACGGATGAAATGCAATTGTGTAAATACGAGGTTTATACAAAAACACTTGATAGTAACGATGGTGTAATTGCAACTTTCCTAACAGAAACAAACAAAAGTGTCGCAATACACATGCGTTTTGGAACACTCGATCAAAAATTGTTGAGCCGCCAAGTCAATGGATTGCTAATGAACATTGTGTTCTGCACGCGAAGATTCGAATCCCAGGACATGCCAAACGTTTAATTACGCGAAGTTGCATTGTATGAGGGATTACTGCACAACGATCTGCAATGATACATTTTCAAACACATCAGCAGCCCGCAGGCTTAATGACTCACAACTAATTGTCGCAGAGCGCATAACAATTTCCGCGCAAATATCGCCTCTTGTTTTGCGACCAACTTAGTACATTGTATGCTGGTAGTATGCAACATTCCACTCCATTCTCACAACCTACTCTGAAAAAAGCGTTGACTAGATATTTTGCTCAGGCTCAAATATTTGAAGCCTACTTGTCGTGTGTTCGAAACCCACCGCCGACAGGCGAAATCAACCCATCAAATGTAAGAGGTACAAAAGAAGTTTTTGTCTATTGTAGATAAAATGTTTTCAAATCATCGCATAAAGCATTCAGGCCCTGTCTCGCCCACCGCGAATAGAAATGAAACAAACAAACAAACAAACCAAAAAATACCAACGCATTTTCAACCACTCGGAAAGCAACAAAATTTCCGTTTCGTTTTTTTTCGATGACGTTTAAGGCGTAAAACAATAATGACCTCTTTGCGACAAAACGGACACCACAAGTTTCAAAATTATGTTGTTATAGAAACATGCAGTCCGATTATTTAGACATGCTTGTCAGATCTTGATGTGTACTGGTGTATATGTCATAGTAAGGCTGGATAGCTATGGTATATGTGAAGCCACATTACCTTACCAGTAATAAATATTTGAGATGGATTTAAATCAACAGTACGCGCGAAAGATTCAAGCTCGTTAGGAACCAGCTTTAAGAGTGCACAGTCGTTCGTGTACCCAGAGCCAACGTTTACTGCACATAGCTCGTGAGGAGCTTTAAGCGTGCAAATTGTGCATACAACAAGCGCTAAGGTTGACTGCCAGAAGCTTGTTGGGAAACTCACTTTAGGCGTGAAAGTCAACCTTTTACGATTCACATTTAGTGTTGGAATCATGACCTTAGTTTAGACAAAACTTAAGCTATTTAAGGGGTAAAACGTTTGTATTTTATTTTTAGTAATCACCAACTTGTTGTTCACAAAAAAGGAATATTTTTCTCTGGAGTTTGAGTGAATGAAAAAATATTCAACACCTTGTCGACGTATGCAGCGTATTGCATGTTCTAACAGAACTATTTACGTTTCCTAACGTTTATAAACAATTAAAACAAAATTCAAAGAGAGTGTTATCAACCTACACGCGTCAGTGCTTTCACGTTGAGTCTGGTTTCTATGACTAAACATCTCGAGAATGTTTTAGATATTTTGCCTCAAAACAGACAAATTAAATCGGCGCTTTCTGTATTCGAACTAGCACACGAAGCACCAGAACTGATATTTTTACATGTAATTTACAATGTGTATTTTACCGCATTGTAATTTTGAAACCCTAGATATCAATGATAAGCCCAGAATTTCTTCATTACCTTTTAAAATGACTTTATATTACTTTGTGTCTAGGCGTGTAGGAATAAATAGTTCGATTTGAGAAAAAGGAGAAATGCACCAAAAAATATTTAAAANCCTATGAAGTAACGGTAATTTCTCAAACGTTAACAGATCTTAAATCGCATACTGTATTGACGTCACGACATCTTTGCATTGGTTTAATGTTGTGCATTCTTTCTACCAGCGAAGTTCAAACAAAAAAGTAACTCAACATTGCAGGGTAATTGTATTCACATCATTTACACAGATATGACAGAATGAAAGCAACCTCCATATTCTTATCACTTGAAAGCAAACTGTTAGTGTCAATCACATCTGATCATCATTGTTGTTTCTTTAATCGCTTGCAAGAGTTTCCAGTCATACCAGATGATGTTGTGTAACAAACCTTGTGATCTTCCCCATTCAGCGTTGAGTTTGGAATGGAAACAATCATTGAACCACCACCCGCCAGACGCTCGGAAATGAAGTGCACAGTTGCCTGNTGTGTAACAAACCTTGTGATCTTCCCCATTCAGCGTTGAGTTTGGAATGGAAACAATCATTGAACCACCACCCGCCAGACGCTCGGAAATGAAGTGCACAGTTGCCTGAATGCTTGCGTGAAGCTCTAAGGCACAATTTTACTCTTAATACAAACAAAAACATAGAAGGTCGAGCAAACAATTCATTCCTTATGACGTCAAAGTTATACAGTTTTGATGTTTTTCTGACGTCATATTGTAACATCTGAATGATTTCTGTTGCGCAAGAAACTTAATAAAACTATTTTTAAACACTAGAGTGCGCAGCCTATTTGTCGTGTTAGTCACCCCAGTGAGCTCAATCTCATTGAATCCGCAAAAAACTGTGTGT
>QXVZ01027604.1:0-10094 GCA_008931825.1 Phallusia fumigata
ACGGTCTGTGAACTTTGAAAACGGGGGCAGTTTCTTTCCATTTTGACAGCATACATATACATTGGACGAGCTATCAGACTTGTTACCAGAGCTGAACTTTCAGCAAGCAGACTTGTGCCGGGTCGACAGAGAGGTCAACCTTGTTTCGGTACAAGAAAATGAAAATATGATCCGGGGGTCGCGCCCCAACAACACCTGTATCTGTGACGTCACAAATGTCCAAGTGCGTCCGTCTGGGGTCGTCCCGGGGTCAAACAGGAATGGAAGTGAACATCGATTGCTGTTTGAATTGAGTTGTTTTATGCGAGCGTCGATTGTTAATTGGGAAGTGTAGCGAATGTGTTTTATAAATATTTTCGCCAAAAACATACGCCGGCACGCTTTGTAGCCCTTCTACCAACCCATAAACGAGAAAGTAGTGTCGAATGTGGACTGTCGGTGCTCCACCGGAGGTCATACTGATTTTACAAAAGGCCACATGAAGAAAAGTTGCTTTCTGAAGGTAAATATAGTTTGAGACCATAGCAATATGGGATTTTCGGAGAAACGTCGAGGACGGAGACAAGTTTGGTCAAAAAGCAAGTTGGTTTCAGATATTCGTAAGTTTTTAAACGCCCCTGTAGTGGGCTTCATGATTATTGAAAGCCTAAAAGTGGTTACAAAGTATTTGTTGTATGTTTGTTTTTATCCTAGTTTTGTCTGAGGTTAAATACAAGACCAGCAGCGAAAAAGGCCGTATTGGGTTCAATTTGGCTGCGGAAGTTAGTTGGTAAAAGCTATAGCTTTAAAACAGTGGGTTTTATTTTTGGTCAGACAGTGAAATGATATGGTGCAGCAATTATTGCAATGAAAGCGGTGTGCATATTGTAGCGATGGGAAAGACTATGAAGGGGAGGAAACAGCGGCTTGGGGTGTCAGGCGGCGGTAACCGTGCTGTGCTATACGGTTAAGCCGCGATAAGATTTCCACGTCGGCCAGAAACGAGAGATACTCGATATACTGCATTATGCTCATCGATTAGCTGCGATTTGTGCTCACCGCAATTAGGATCCTGCCACCGTAAAACCACAGAGGGGAAACGGAGAACAATCATTCAAGCAGACAAACCGTGCAATATTACAACCACAGGCCGCATCACTTTTCCACTGACCTGTCTGTTTGTGATTTGAACACAATTCTGCGTTTCTTCGTCCCTACGCCGCCGTGAACATATAATCAACCGAGCTGGACTCACGTTACCGCAGCCAAACCACACAACCAGTAATCGATATTGGTGGCACGTCAGAATAACCATATCGCCTCGCCATTTTGCGACGAATCGGAAAGCCAAAGTTGATGTATTTCGTGCTGCAATCATTTCCAAACATTGGCGGCAGCGAAAAAACAAACAGGGCAGAGTAAATGACATGACGTCGTGTACGCCGAACCTTGGAAGTCGCGCGGGCATTGAAACTTTTGCTGAAATGCAGGAAACGAACATATATACGTGCCGTGTTTAACATCGCCGTGCAAAAGCAGAAAGGAAATAAAGCCCTTGTCGTCAAGACAGGAGCGCTACGCTGCCGAATGCGCTGAAAAATTCGGCAACAGCAGAGCTGCATAACTTTCCCTTGTTGATCAACGGGCCTTAAGAAGCATTATTAGCAGATCCAAGCAGATTGGAAACATATTAAAGGTCAACTGGACAAATTTAACACGAAGTTTCTTTAATACGCACTAATTGTCATCTGATTATGGTAGGTTAACGATTGTGTAAGTCATACACATGGTTTATATTTACAAGTCCCCACTTTCGCGCCAGTCATCGGCGCGGTCCATTTGTTATGGGAAATGACACCGGTTTAAAAAAATGCGGCACAACAAGCCACGCAAAACATCGTCCGTACTACGATTTGTCGCAGTGGCTAAAAAAATAGTAAGAGGTGGTAAACAATTGCAAGCGCCTCTCACTATGTGCAGAAAGTAGTTTGCATCAGTTAAAATTGGGGCATAAGCGTTTATTGGCGTGTTTGTGGCATAAGAAGCTTTAAACAGAGAAACATCCACTTCTAATTAACCGTATCGGAGTCAGAAAGGTTCAACTAAAAGTCGTGACTCACATGTCTACAAAGCACTAACACCATAATTATCAACGTTGCCACATTTCTGCAGTTTACATCGGCCAAATTTTCCGCCGTGTGCAATAAAGAATCGGACTAAGGTACTAAGGATTGTGGAAAAGAAGTCTTCAGCTGCAGCCGTTCAGATTTCCGCCATATTAATTGTATTCCATACCATGGCAAGACTAGCGCATGAGCATGCTGGCCAACCGCTCTGCGACGAGTGTTACGGCTTCGGCCCACAGACTGCCAGAGGCCTTTATATTAAGTTGGAAAAAAAGCCTTGTAATGAACAGTTAGCCTCAAGATCGGCGCTTGGTTGGTAATCGCTAGATTATTGCATCAACAGGGTTGGAAAAAGGAAACGCTCAAGCACGAAAAAACACTTAAACCGTCGATTGGAGGCTAATGAGAAGGACCAGTGAGAGAAAAAAACACTTTTTTAGCGGAGGTTAATTTTATGCAATGAGAAAGTGGCTTTATGAGTGTGGTCATGAACGGTGTAGGCAACAGGCGTTTAGTGATGTCGAAAATCCACATGAAATGTTGCGATCCAGACGAAACGGGACAAAAACGCGGAAACCTTAACTTTCACCCGTAACCGTAACTTCAGCCGATGCTGCCTAGCGTCGTCAGTGTCACAACAGAAATGCCAGCACAGGCAAAAAACAAAAAAACATCAACAGCCTCAAAAGTTTGCGCCTATGCAAAGTCAGATTACAACAGCACTAGACGAGACTGCTAAAAGTAGCAACAAAAGATACTAAAAAGACGTAAATGAATCTAACCTTAGCCAGATGCTGTTACCCTGAACTTGGCAAACTGCTTAATGAGCGCTGAGGAAGATAGCGAGAAAGTAGAAGAAAAGCTTTCGTAGAGTTTCGGTAAACCGCAAGCGAATTTCAGGCAAGGTTTATGTCAGATTGACCACTTCGTTTGCCACAATGGTTTCACGGATGTGCGGTTGCACGCAACAACAAAAACTTTCGCCGCTTGTAAGATTCACAGAAACTTACGACTGCAAAAAGTCGCCGCGTGTGAGAAGACAAACAAGGCCACGCATTTTTAGGGAACGGCCACTTTAATACACAAGGGCAGAGAGGGACACGCATTTATGAGTGTAACTCGGACAGAACAAGGACTTAGTAATCTGAAACTTATCAGCACGTGCCAGAAACCTTTTCTCCAAAAAACGTCTTTGATTCGGCTTTTACAGAAATCGGACCATACAAGAGGTGCACCGGTTTATTAGAAGGGGAAATTAAATGTAGAACGATGGTGAAACGGTAAGGGGACACTTTNATGCCAGCACAGGCAAAAAACAAAAAAACATCAACAGCCTTAAAAGTTTGCGCCTATGCAAAGTCAGATTACAACAGCACTAGACGAGACTGCTAAAAGTAGCAACAAAAGATACTAAAAAGACGTAAATGAATCTAACCTTAGCCAGATGCTGTTACCCTGAACTTGGCAAACTGCTTAATGAGCGCTGAGGAAGATAGCGAGAAAGTAGAAGAAAAGCTTTCGTAGAGTTTCGGTAAACCGCAAGCGAATTTCAGGCAAGGTTTATGTCAGATTGACCACTTCGTTTGCCACAATGGTTTCACGGATGTGCGGTTGCACGCAACAACAAAAACTTTCGCCGCTTGTAAGATTCACCGAAACTTACGACTGCAAAAAGTCGCCGCGTGTGAGAAGACAAACAAGGCCACGCATTTTTAGGGAACGGCCACTTTAATACACAAGGGCAGAGAGGGACACGCATTTATGAGTGTAACTCGGACAGAACAAGGACTTAGTAATCTGAAACTTATCAGCACGTGCCAGAAACCTTTTCTCCAAAAAACGTCTTTGATTCGGCTTTTACAGAAATCGGACCATACAAGAGGTGCACCGGTTTATTAGAAGGGGAAATTAAATGTAGAACGATGGTGAAACGGTAAGGGGACACTTTTCCTAGCATACATTGTTACTTGGTTATTTAGATGGAAGGATATTCAGTATGTACGTTAAATAAGAACAGGAAATAAATAGGTATTTCGGCGTTTCCATGTCGAAAGACAGTGGTGTGTTTTCTTCCAGTGGACTTTAAGCATTTAATAAAATGTTTTTTTTAAGTATTCCATGTTACCGTTAGCGTTAGAATTGGATAGACAGATGCGACGCACAGTTAACGTTCTGTTGCGAGACAATCTTAGAAACCTTTTGAAAGCACAATCTGGAAGACAGTTAATTTACAAATGCGTAAATACAAAATTGAACTGTTTAACTGTTTTACTTTGTGATGTTCTAACATTTTGTAGCTATGTTCGGTTTGGTGAATGTTTATTCTTGATATGCAAACCACGATTCCTCTCACCAAGCAAAATAAACTAAATTTTGTGTGCAACATACTCCCGACAGTCTGTCACTGGGCATTAACCGGGTGACAAAAGCAAAGCTACAATTCAAACAACGATGGTGAAACGGTAAGGGGACACTTTGCCTAGCATAGATTGTCACTTGGTTATTTAGATGAAGGATATTCAGTACGTACGTTTAATAAGAACAGCAAAAAAATCAGTATTTTCCATGTCGAAAGACAGTGGTGTGTTTTCTTCTAGTGGACTTTAAACATTTAATAAAATGTTTTTTTAAGTAATCCATGTTACCGTTAGCGTTGGAATTGGGTAGGCAGATGCGACGCACAGTTAACGTTTCGGTTGCGAGACAATCTTAGAAACCTTTTAAAAGCACAATCTGGACGACAGTTAATTTACAAATGCGTAAATACGAAATTAAACTGTTTAACTGTTTTACTTTGTGATGTTCTAACATTTTGTAGCTATGTTCGGTTTGGTGAATGTTTATTCTTGATATGCCACCACGATTCCTCTCACCAAGCAAAATGAACTAACTTTTGTGTGCAACATACTCCCGACAGTCTGTCACTGGGCATTAACCAGGTGACAAAAGCAAAGCTACAATTCAAACGTTCTACGTGTTTTTCAGCGTTGATTAATATAACTTAGCGCAGGATCAAAGCCTTGAAATTGATCAGACACGACAAGCAAATTGACGACCACCCGCAAAGGAACTTCAAGTGTTACAAATCAAAAGTGTCTTCCACGAGTTTTGCCCGCATGGGAGAGCGGCCGCGGCATTAGAAGAGCCACCGGTGCATTTGTACAATGATGATAAATATGCACACACAAGCACCCAACGGAGGACCAGGCCAACCGCATCGACACATTGGATTTCGCGACATCCATGCTCATATTGCAGGTACTACACTATTTTTTAATGCAACAGAGCAAAACGTGTTCGAAAACTAGAGGTCAATATTTATAGGATGCATATTGTTAGGATAGGCTGGAAATAGGTGTAAAACAAATTACTGACGCAACACTGATATCGAGCGAAACTTAATTTTACTAGGTTTTTGGCGTGTTTCGTAAATAGGCGCAAAAATGTTTGGGAAAATTTCTACAAACAGGGCAATTGCAAGTGTTCATGTGACATATCGTTTAGGGCACGTTTCGTGGGTGCTATTGACGTTTTGAAACACGTTTCCATTCGCCGTACAAAGCTTGTGACTTTATTTAAAGTTATTCAAAGCCGTTGCAGGCAACATACGCCAATCAGACGAAGATTTCAAACTAATTTCTATTACATACAAAACGTAAAAAAAGTATGGGTAAGGCATTTTGACCCAAAATGTTTGGATGTTAAGCGTTCTTAAACTGGCTACACAGCAAACAATAGAAAGTTCCTGAAATGTTGATACATTTCGCATGTTACAAAATGAGTGAAAATGCAATGACAAATGACAAATGACAAATGCAAGTATGCAGTAAAAAATGTAATTCTTTCATCGAAATTAGTTAACTATGGCTGTTGTTGTTTTTAATGTTAGTTTTGTTTTCTGTTTGGATTAAAAAAGGATGAATTAAGTAAGGTTTGCAACAAGTAAGTTACAAAACTTTTTTTCGTGATTGACAAGTTGGCAACTTTACTGGTTCAACTAGTTAGAACCTGAGTGGGTGCAATGCCGCTCAAGTTAAAACAGAGGCCAATTATTTTTATCGCAATCTTTTATAAATTTTGCTGTTTACAATGAAGTCTTACTTTTAAAAATAAGTGTGGTTTACTATGCAACAAACAGCTAACAACTTCCAATTGGCACAGACACAAGAAATCAAACCAACACTGTTTCTATCTGTGATATCTAATTTCTATTAAGATAAGTGTTTGTTAAAAAATGAAAATTCATGTTCTACATAAATGAATTGCTATTAGCAGTAGCATACTTATTACATGTTTTTTTAACTGTTGAAAATAAGTTTATTAACCTTTGTACCTGCTTTTTTTTCTGGAAAATGGAGTTTACTAGAGTTATTTACAAATTTATAACAATTTCTATTTGGTGTCACAATATCTGACTGATTGTTTGAAAGTCTAATTCCCAAAAGGTCGAGTTATTGTTTCACTGGGAGATATTTGCACCTTCCTGTTTTAGTGACACTTCACTGATTATGAAAGATTAAGTGATACAATTCACACTTACATAACACAGAGCTTGGATTTTCAATTTTAATTTTCCAATATTTCACACTAAGGTGTCAGGTGAAGTTAAATTCACAGGAGTATGGCATTGTGCACCAACTGCTGACATTATGTTTTCTTAAATACTGTGAAGGCATGAACAGGAAAAATGGCAGTTTTGCATTATATTTTTGTGGATTATTTTGCCATGGGATTATTATAGCCCTCACAACCAAACCATTTCTATTTTAAGCCAAGTGTTAACCCTAGTTGCTAGTAGCTTCTATCTTGAAGAAAACTAATTCAGGGTTTGTTTGTAACATTTTATCGCAATGCCTGAATTGGTTCTGTCAAAGTTAATTGCTACATAACAATTCTGCCTTTAGACCTTTTTAAATTATTAACCATACAACATACCATTTTTACACATGTATATAGCGTTAAAACAGACTTTTTTACCAAATACCATTGCTTAGAAACAATCGTTTTATTTCCACACCAATAGTTATATACAGTGCCATAAAAATCCATTGTAAGATTAAATCACCTACTTGCATAAAGCTATGCAATGAAGATACTGCATGCTATTTTACAAACACAATGTTTTGACAAAAATGATAAACAATTATTTGTCAAATTACCACACATGTTTACTCATACAAAACAATCTAGTATGATACATAATGTTACCAAGCAAACATACACCATGTGTTGTGCTCAGCGTTTTGGGTAATGCCTATTAAATTAATGTATTCATAGCACTTACAGCATTGCTTCAATTTCTGAAGAGAATGTGCTAACATCTGTTGCAGCTTCACCCATTTTGTTCGCAATATTGCTGTATATGTATATCATCACATTTTCACCTTCTTTACTAGCTAAAGTTCACCTAAAAACAGGACAAAAAATTCACAACATTACACATTTTGTTTTTGTACCTGTGTTAAACAGGTTCATATGAAGTACAATCTGCAGCCAGTTTAGTTTAACGTTGATCTACGCCAGCAAGAACTTTAATACAATGTAAGCATTTAATTTCGCCAACAACGAAAAATAACTTTGGTTTGCGAAAACTTATTTTACCACGCGGTTGCTTGCGGGAAATCCCCCAGGTCGAACCGTGAAAAGCACTGAAGAAAGGCGCCAAATCCGATTCCGAATTGCCGCCAAAAATTTCACCTTTTTTCGATGATTTTGTCGAGTCGTGGCAACTCTCAGCGACTATGTATTCACAGCATCGCTTCGGGCAGCTCACGAATTCAATTAAAATCCTGTTGCATGTTTTGCCGATGACAGGATAATTTCGTACCATGCCTAAACAAATACATTGGATAACAGCGGTTTTATTTAAAAACTAAGCAGCGCGTTATATGATGTGCAATGTTTCATTATTTAAAAAAAAATTGGATGCTAGACACAAAAACGTTATAAGCTGCTTCGATACGATTTTTTCAAAAAACCTGTAGCCAAAGGTTCAAATTGTGAAAATTATTGAAATAAACGGCAAATAGCGCAAATCGAAACATTTCTGCTGGGCATTCAAAATCACTTTTTGGTGTTTTTTGTCGTAGCGAAAACCCTAACATAAAAATTGGATTATTACCCGCTGTCAGATAAGGATTTAATTAGGGCACTCTGGTGAGATACAAAATTAAAACTTTGCGAATACAAAATGACGGTTTGTAAAGGATTTTAATCTATCATGCAAAGCTTTTTCCTTTGAACGGCTGTTTGGAAGTTGCTAAGCAAAGTGCATTGGTGCTACCGTTTTTAAATTGATCTCAGTTTAGTTTTCCCTTGTTGACAGAAATCACAACGACACAATATAACAACAAAACAATCACAAAGCCGGAAATAGCTGCGCCTATAGCCTAGTTGGGGGTCATGACCAATTAAACATTGTCCTGGTTTTGTATAGAGGTTCTTCGATAATAACATCTCACATACACGCGGTGGGTTGTTTATTTGGCACGTTAATATATAATTATTGTTGTGGAACAACAATGCAGCCTCTTTCGGGGTGTTTCAATCGGTGTGCCAAATATATTTGCAAAACTTCATTGTTTATTGGATGTTTCCTAAATTCACATTTACTGGCAAAAAACGAAATTTGTACATCGACTTTGCTTCCACTTTAAAAAAACGGTTAACGTACCTGCTTTCTGAATTTGGGGTATTATCATGAGGTACCTAGTAACATTTGAAACAGTAAAATCAATTGGTCATAGATAGTATACCCATGCATATGGATAGTGGATACGCTTATAGTAAGTACATCATTTGTCCGCCACCTGAATTGTCTTGCAAATGTACTAGTGGTGTTTTGGTCGCAATTAATGCACTGAATACTCTAACCTATTCGCACCATCTATAATAGATTAATTTAGACAAATTATTTGGTTTACGATCCCAATTTAAAACCCACAAATAATTTTGGAGTAACCAAAATTTTTTTCTTTTTTTCTCTTATCGGTCACCAACTACAGCTTTTTGTACAGAATTTGTAAAACGAATTGAAGCGAGCAAACTGAAATAGCAACCAGCTTTCACTTGTAAAACATGTATTCAAAATTTATTTAAAAAACATGTGTTTACTTCGACGCCGTAAAAAATTAAATTATCTTTAAATCTGAAATAACTGCTAATTCGAATTTGCGGAGTTTGTGGGATTCAGCTTAAATTCTTATGCGGATTTATAAAATATTACGACTTTCAATTCAAATTCATGTGCATTCTAATAATAGTATCTTGGGCTGTTTGTGTGGTTTTTAAATCGCTTGTTTTAAATATAGGCAAACGCAATATTGCCAAACAAATTTCTTTGTGTATTTTCATCATAAAAAGACTAAAAAACAATCGGAATAAATCTTAAGTATTTCAACTCAAAATGTCCTTTTTGGGGGATTGATTCTGATTTATTTCACAAATCCTTATATTAACCCAAAATATAATAGTATGGTCGAAAACAGTCGCATGTACAGGGAAATGATAGGTCACCATTTTGAGAGGGTTGTTTGGAGATTATCCAAACAAACGTTTGGCTGGCCGAAAAAGTTTTAGTCAAATGTTTTTTCATTGATATTTTTGGTGGGCTACTTTAAGTTAGGCAAACCCAACCGGTTTTACTAAGTTGCAGCCACATCGCAGTTTTTCTGCTTTAGAAAACACAAACGGTTGAGATTGTAACCACCAACCATGCAGTTACAAGGCGGTTGTGTATGTCGATCTTTAATAGCAAAGCTGAAATTCAGTTTTCTATTTATTTGGAGCTTGCTTTTGGACGATGTCTTTCAAACTTTTAAATGCAATTTTTAAATGTTTTTATTGCTGGTGTAAAACCAAAACCTTAGTTGCAGCTTAGCGGCCGAAAACCGCCAACACTACAAGCGTGTGATGTCGCTAGAGAGCAGGTTTTGAGTTTCAGAAAATGTTTGTTCAGGATTATTGTTGACTCAAATGCTTGAAACGGCC
>QXVZ01027609.1:0-34584 GCA_008931825.1 Phallusia fumigata
CAGTTAGATATTCATCACAAAGCAGTCGAAAATTGTTAATCTCAGGGCATAGTTAAGAGGTAAGACACGCTGTAATCTTTTTGTTTGTTGCAGAGATAAAACCGAGTCAAAAAAACGCGTACAATAGCGTGGGCTTGTTACGTAACACATACGCTGGCACTATGTCATGATAATCTACGTTGACATAAGAGAACATGAGAAAAGGCAAGCCTTTCTGTCAGAGCACATAACATTGCTATTGATGAAAATTTGTGGTAGAACTTTTGGTATACTAATTGTGCAGTGTTATTGTAGAAAATCAGCTATTCAAAGGCTATAATGCTGACTGATACTGCCTTGTTGTAAGGCCTTGAGGAGTTAGAATACTGCCTTTTTTAAGATGTTAACCTAATTCACAATTCTATTGGATTCTGGTTAGTAGTACAATACTAATTATCTTTCTGTTTTCTGTGCAGCAAAATGATACGAGCTGAAAATAACACAGTAAATCATAAAACAAATAGTGGTGCGCAGACATTTACTGATGTTTATGTGACACCAGTGAAACGACACCAACACCGACACAATGTGAAAAGCAGATATGAATTCCAACAAACCCTAGGCAAGGGAACATATGGAAAAGTGAAGCTGGCTCAGCATAAGCACACAAGAAAATTGGTGAGTGTGAAATGTTTGTAAATCATTTCAGGATCTTTTGTTGCTCAAAATAACTTTATAGCAGTGACAATCGACACAAATTCTGTGAACTTGTTAATATTGTTTAAGATCAGAGTGTGGTTTACGGGGTATGTTTGTTTGGCTGTAAAAAAGTTGTGTACTATCTTATACCATCTGTTACTACTTTGCATTTACCATCAAACTTGTCTATTTTGGCTTCGAAGGATGCTTAGTTGGTGGCATGTAAGTTTGATTTTGTAGTAGGCTAGTTTGCCTTGTTCCATGCCATTGAAATTGAGTAACTCCTGTGGGACTGTGAAAAGCAATTTCAAATCAATACTGACTAGTTCTTTTTAGCTCCTGGATTTAATCCATAAATGTTGTTGTTTTGCCCAGTAGACTTTATAGGCCTTTCGATTTTTGTTTTTACATCTTTCTGTGTGAATCTTGTTGCTTGAACTATTTGTACCAAAACGTTTATAATATTTTATGGCGGTAAAAACAAAGTTGCACAATCTTCACATGTGACAATGATGTCAAGGGCTTGGCAACACACACTTTTCCCTCATTCACCACCAATTATTATGTCATGGAAAGCTGTTTGGAAGTTGTTGGTTCAAGTCGGTACCCAAGTGTTGCTGTCCATTAATCAGTCGACGATGCCCTTTCAAAACACCCAGTGCAATTGTGGCGTGATTGTGACGTCACAGTTCCGGTTGTAGACAATAGAGACAGGCGTTAAAGGTCAATTGTTTCGAACGTGTTGTTTTTGTTGCTGTTGATAACGAACATATGATCCGTCTTAAACCCATTGTAACAACACAATGAAAGTTGTCACAAACCTGTGAAGATATTACAAGTTCGGTATAAACTGTCAGTATACAGACGTACAACACGCAAATTTTCCAACACCCACTTCTGACTACCTCTTCTCAAAAAACAGCGCCCACCTATTTCTCGAAGTTTCCATACGCAAGCGTTCATTGAACGGATAATGCGCGCGCATTGAATCGAGACGCGGTTCCTCAAAACCGTGGCGCCGTGCGTCGTTTAGTTCTACCCGCCAAGCGTTTTCCATGCCCACGTAGACAATTATCGTTGGCAAATACTAAAATCCTTTTGTGAAACACTAGTATGATCGGCAATCGCCTTGCACTCCTACGTACCCAACGCCGTTGAAAGTTGACGATTTGTAAAGAAGATATTTCACTCCGTTTAAATATTTATGCTCGAACGTCAGGGATCTGCAGTTCGTACATTGTCACCGTTTCCTTTGCCGAAGTCAATGGACTTTCCATGTCCGTATAGACGTGGTAATTACACTGCAGCAAATGGCTTTAATTACACATGCCTCGCAGGGGTTCTCATTTCCTCCTACGTTCCTGTTAGAAACCTTCCGATCTGTAACCCAGCACTGGCTGCTAGTAATATATTTTAGACATGTGACCAGTGTTTTTCTTTAATTGCCAAGGTAAACGGTTTGCTCGACTGTTTTTTTATTGAACATCGGTTACTTGTTTTGCAACGAGGCACATCTGCAAGCAGGACAAGCAGATAAATAAAGCTTAGATAAGTGCAGCCTTGTATGCTAACTCGAATTCTAAGTACTGTAATTTCACCGCACCCATATTCGGTGCTTGCATTGCCCTGGCGTCCCCAGCGCTGTTTCCTGCGCCAAAAAAGCGTTCCCACATCACTCTTTGCCACTTGCAGCTGCACTTCCCTCTGCTTATCCGCCAAAGCACGCGTCTAGAATGTTTATTTCACGCGGCCGCTGTTAGCGGCGATTTTAATGACTTGTAATCTCGTCTGTTTTTAGGCTAATCTTCATCGAACGCCCGACCTCGTTTTTAAATGCGGCTGATAAAGTGCGCCAGCCACTCTGTTGTTGGATATAAATAGAATTCGGCCTCTACGACGACCTTATTGCTTTAAATTACTTGACATTTTGTTTTGGACCTGCCTAGAATTGTTGTTTGCGACATATTGCACCTAAGCAGATAACAGTCAAAAACTGCGCCAACAGCAGCGGCACTTAAAATTACAAACAAAGAAGTTTCTTATAAACCTTGGAAACGGCTGAGGCAAATTGTTGAAGTCGGCATTTTTTTATTCGACTTTGTTAAAACGCAGTTCCTTTTGTAAACAAGATCTGTCCATCAATTACAACGCTCTCCCCGGTTCACTTCAGCCCAGGTATGCGGATATGTGCAGGTGAGATTGCTTAGGGGCCAAATTCGGGCCCCTACTGCATTTAGCATAGGAAGTGGCAACAACTTGCAAACAAGCTAATATGGTTGAGGCAACGGAAAAGCTTGAACTTAGCCGCGCCCGCGACTTGTGTTGTGATATTTGTGTACACAACATCCCTTGCCTACGACAGGCTCTTTCTCCTCACCGCGAGTCTGTGTGACGTCACAAGTGTCGTCAGTGCTCGTCTGTCAAGCGCGACGGCTGCGTGCGACGCTCTCGCCCTATGTGTTTGTGTGATAAAAAGCAAGGTTTTCGTGTCGCGAACAACACGTGCTACAAATCAGTGAACTTAAATGCTCAATACCGGCTCGTATCTATAGAATTTATGCTGTTATGACGTAAAATGCGTTGAGTAGTGGTGGGCTTTGTGACATCATTCACGCGTGGGATGCGCAGGCGCTTTATAAGGGCATAATCACGAGTGCGGTGGTAACAGCGCCTTGGCGTAATTGTCGCCAATAATAGCGCGCTCACTAAGTGCTCGTTATGTTTGTTTATCGATTCACTTGTTCTTAATTTTGCGTTTCTTGGGTAATAAGTTGTCCAGTCATGTGAATAACAGTGACTCCTGATTTGTTTAAATCATGGCCGTGGAAGATCAAACTAATTTGGATGTTTTTTTTTATCAGTTCGGCGATTTTTATGGTGTTAAAAATCCCCGCAATTGTCATAAAAACAGCGATGAAACGACAAAATGTAAGAAAATGCTTCAATACAAAACAAGGCATAACGTTTCTCTGTCTATGACACTTACACACTTTNAGTTGTCCAGTCATGTGAATAACAGTGACTCTTGATTGGTTTAAGTCATGGCCGTGGAAGACCAAACTAATTTGGATGTTTTTTTTATCGGTTCGGCGATTTTCATGGTGTTAAAAATCCCCGTAATTGTCATAAAAACAGTGATGAAACGACAAAATGTGAAGAATGCTTCAATACAAAAAAGGCATAACGTTTCTCTGTCTATGACACTTCCACACTTTTGCAAGGTGACCTTTGTTCAAACCGTGTGTAAACATCATCTACCCTGTGGCTCAACCCTTCCTTAGTAATTCATTTCCCTCGGACCCCTATTCACGCCTTGAGTCCCAGCCGGAGAATGACCCAGTGCGACGCATCTACCAGATTCTAATTATAGCAGCTTGTTTCGCTAGAAACACAAACGCGTCATATGCTTTGTCATAGGTCATCTTACCAAATTGGCGCCGGCCGAATAGATTCAACTGTTTGTTTTCGCGATGTCACTGTCCAAGACCAAATTTTAAATCTGTTACGATATCATTGGAAGTTTTTAGGAGAACAAGACTTTGTATTGAAACTAATGTGTTAGGCGAATAAGGCTTAGACGCTTGTACGCCATCAAATCCCTCTTGCAGATTTGTTTCAAAACAATAGCGTTGGCTCAGCACAATAATAACAAATCAGTGACGTCACACGAATGAAGGATGCGTCAGCTTGTTACAAACGGGGCCCAAGCGGTGTGCCGTTAACCTTCACAAAAAGTACTTAACTTTGATTCGATGAAAAAGTTGTTGCTTTTGCTCGACCCGTGTAAATGTATAGAACTGTGAAAGCCCCAAAAGCGTCTGCTTTGGGTTTGTAACTGTGATATCAACTTAAACCCGGATCTTAACACCAAAAAACCTGAAGCGCATAGAAAGGGATATCGCTGATGCCATTGTTTACATACTTGGTGGTAATCTTAGATCTCACGAATTCTTATCTTCTGTAATGCCTGACCGCGCCATTATAGATGATTACAAAGTACACAAGCTTTACACAATACGTTAGCATAAATTCGGGCATACATTTTTCGCCATTGTCAAATGTTGTGTTTGCGTGATATACTTCACACAATGAAAGAGTGTGCCTTTGTATGTGTGCTCAAGGAAATGCAGACGTCGACTGTTTTGAACTATTTAAAGATATCTGCCATTTTCGCTCAAGCTGTTCCAACTTGTGCCAGCTGTTCATATTCGAAGATGTTATTGTTAGCAACGCGATTTGTTCTAACAATACGACACAATGCACCGTGTGCGAATTTAAAAGCCGTCGAAGAATGCCTTTTAACCTTTCCCATTGTCCGAGCGCGATCCAGTTTCCCGTCATCCGATATCGCAAACCCACATCCCCAGATTACTTTGTTTTCTATTGTCGCCGCGGTCTCTAATGCTCTTATCCAACAAGGTGCTTCACTTGAACCTTTAAAATTTGCTGCCCTCTGGTGGTAGGTCGTACTTGCTGTGTCATCATTAAACAAAAAAATGGCATTAGTTTTTCCAGTTTTGGCTTTCATTCCTAAAATTTTGTACACTAAAGCCTTCAAGATGTTTGGATAATTGTAAGCAAGTTGGGCAAATTACTACAGACGCAACGAAATGTACAGCAATATACGTCAAAATATGGCTTCAGTGAAAAAAAAACATGTGGCGCTCGAATAGTGTGACACTTCATGTAGTGTTCATGTTACTTTTGCACCTTGAAAAAAAAAAGCAATTAAAGAAACTACCGTTTACTGCGCCTTTATGCCTCCATAACAAATTGCTGCAACTATTGAATCGGTCATAAACATTTTACCTAACCGTCAACAAATTTTACCGAGCCGTGTACGAGGTCGTTCAGGTGCGTAGCTTATGGTCATGTTTAAACCACTTCCGAACGACTTCGCTGTTTTTGTTTACTTCCACGAAGAAATCGTTACTGCGAAACGCAATTAAGGGCCGAGTTTGCAATCTGATTTGCTGGTGCTGTCATGTACGTCAGGCGACGTTGATTAAATCACGTTGATCAGAAGCAAACACGACGCAAAAAACAGTTGGTGGTTAAAAATTCATACCCCTCCAGGGAAATCGAACGAAACACCCCCATTTGACCACAAGACGCCATTTAACCTGTTTTCCGCCCTCCAGCCTCTTCAAGGAGACCCAAATTAAGCCTACATACTTGGAGTTGTGGAATACAATACAAAATGTTAAGTACGTGTAGGTACTGTATGCGCTAGCAAACACACTTGCACATAATAAGGCTTGGCAGTGGTTGTCTGCAAACGCCCAAACAACAAGGCCGCATTATAAACCTCCGCAAAAATCGGTGTTTGTCGTTTGCCGCTCTGTTAAGGGAAATCGTAAAGACGTCTCCAATCTCCGCTGTCCATAATTGGTGGGTAGGCGCGATGTTAATTGTGGGCGTCGCGTTGCGGTTTACGCTCGTCCCAGTGACGCCTGTTTGCGACGGCGCCTACCCCCAGCTGTGGATCCGCCGTGTTCGTAAACAACTCGGTTGTCCTGACAAGTGATGAGTCAAGGTCAAATCGGTGTTGCGTTTCCTTGGAAAGTTTTGCGAAGCGTCACTTTGTCGTTCTGTCATCTGCTCATCAGTTTTGCATGAAACTACCTATTGGTCATCCCATGGGGCCTACAACTTCGCTGGAGCCTTGATTAAGTTTCGAATCTCGAGGGAACTAACTTACTTGTACTGGAGTGGATGACAACATGTCATCAGTGGTTGCAAGTTAATCGTAAATTCAATGCGTTTGGTAATGTTTGCAACAGAGCCCTCGGTCATCTCACGTGTTGTGGTTAGAAGTGACCGCGCCCTTATACCTCTGCCAATTACCTAACAGTTGTGTGGGTTAGTCCCACCCTGTTGCATCCAGCAGTCACTCCATGCAATGAATAATTGATGATCAAACCACCCCATCTCGCCGACTTTCCCTCTTTGTGGCAGAAAATAAAATAACTTCAAGCGCACTGTGGCACGATTGGATGGAAAAAATTCAAGCTTTGAGCTTGGAAAAAAGAATTGCTTTTAACTGGGTACCCAGCTCACACAGAAATTCCTTGACCACGAATTCCAGTTATGTTTTAATTCCCTGCCTTGGTTGTATTTTCAAAAATTAAACAAAACATTGTTGTCTCGTGCCCTCTTGAAGACCAATCCCTTTTGTAGACGACTTCTCGTACATCGGTAGCCAACACAAAACAGGGCAAGTTACAAACTTGATCAAAGACATCATACTCAATTAACCCAAAAAATTCACAGTGTTTTTATGTTTGTTTGGTATACCGACCAAGTGGCCTTTTCATGGCCGGGAGACCCACACTACCCCCGCACATACGTCTATTGAATTACCAAAACTGTGTGCATACGCGATATGACCCGTGTATCGTCACATAAGTGTCTGGCGAAAACAAAAACCCGCGTGTGCATTATTGATTAAGGAGAAAGAAGATGCATTGCTCAGAATGACATCAGCAAAAACCGAGGAGCTACTCAATTATACTAGGCACACTTGAGGCGACTGAACACCTGTTAACTGCGACATCAATATTTAATGGTCTCGGCAACAACGTTGGAAAGTTTGCTGACGTTTGAGCAACTGTTCATCGCTTGTGGCGTTCGTACGATGGGAAGCTGTCACAACATTCGCAGAAATGTTGAATAGCGAATTAGCGAAACAGATTGTGTGCTATCAAAGGGGTGGCTGGAAGTATGGGGTCTTGTCTTGTGGGGTGATTGGCAGGTGTTTGAATGTGTACCCCATGAACTTGGTGTACAACTGGATATGTCATGTTTGTCACGCTTCGCGCACTTCCTCCACTTAATATCTTGCAAATTTAATTGTGAATATCATCAACTCATCCAACATTTTTGGTTGCATGTAATCTGCGATCTAACAAATACCGAAATTTGTATAGCTTGTACTTGTTGATCGCATTTTTTAACATTTGCAGCCATTTCATAGTAACCTTCTGCACTGCGTCTTAAAGCCCAAATTAAAACATATTTATTACACTAGGGATTTGGTCGACAATTAATCGCGATGATAAAGATTTTGTCATGCCCAAACTGTAGCCGTAATTAAAAATAATCCAGCCCAAGCCTAAGCGCTTACCCTGTCGACAACAACAAGCTAAGCTATGGCTCAATATTGACGTCACGTGGCACCTAAGTGTTACGTCACAATGGCTGAAAGGGCACGTGCCTATTGTCCTTGATGGTGGCGCCCGATTTATGTGCTTGACTGAGTTCTTGGGCGTTGCCAGGTTTGTTGAAACCCAATGGTTGCATATTGACGCCCTTCCATAGGGTGAGCTGTAGTACTTGTTGCTTGGCCCAAACAATGAAAATAAACAATTAGACTGTAATTAAAATATGTCTTCTAATGATATTTAAATTGGAATTGTCCATTTTTTTGTACGTTACTTCGATGTGACGCGTCGAATGTAACTTACCACCATACAGTATTTTGCCAGGTGTTCAACCTTCTCACGGTGGTCTCCCGGTGCAGGGTTGGCCTTTTACCTACTGTTGTAATAATGCACAGGGTTTTCACTCTTCTATTTCGATTCCGCACACTCAAAAAACTTCAAAACTATCTTGTACATGGTACAGTAAGGACGCTTTGTACGTTTTAGATTTGACTTTTGTATTTAAGAAGTACACTTTCACCATTTCCGGAAAAGGTTCGCAATTTCCGTAAACAGAACTTGTTTTGCCTAAAACACTCAGGATCTCGTTTGACAAACGTTGGAATATTTGTATGGAACAGTTTCATTACTTATTCGGTTCCGTAAACAGGATATGGCACCGCAGTGTCAATTCCCGTTTACTTATTGGTGCAAGCAGTGTAATTACCGGCCGCCTTCGGAACTATAAAACACTTAGTTTCTGCTTTGCTTTCCCGTCATTAACTGTTGACGATCGTAAAGGGCGTCCTTCCAATTTTCCAAGGTCAACATTTCATTCCAACAGACCGACGTCTGAAATAGGTGGAATAGCCGAGTAGCCTCGCGTCCCACTTTATGAATTCTCCCGCTTTGTGCGCAAACAATGGCGGAATGTGTCCAGCATCCCGGCAACAATACGGGGAATACACGCTGGCTTTCTCTGGAAGAGATGGAAAGAGAAAGGTGGAGGGTCGCGACAAACCCGGATTGCCCCGTCCACAAGTGTGCCGCTCGACCTGAAGAGGGGCTTAATAGCTCCAATGCGAGTGGTTTGTTGCTGTTTTGGTACGACAAACCTTGCTTATTACCTTGGTCAAACACTTGGCCGAGAGGTTTTACGAACAGCACTCGACTGTGCTTGCAATTAGGGAGAATTATATTCTTCACAATGGTAAAAACTGTCTACTATTTTGGTTTTGGTATTATTAATCCATGCCAAGCCCGTCAGTATTTTCGTAAGGTTGGGGCTTGGCTGTATCAAAACAAAGCTGTTGTTGTTTTGTGACTTGAATGCGCTCTATTACATTGGGACATACCTCTTGGGTGAATGCTTCGTCTTAACTGGTGTTTTTCATACGGCACATGGCTTGGTCACCAGCCAGGGGCCCAGATTAGGCGCCAGACAATATACGCAATGGCGTGTGTACACAGCAAACGAGAATCCGTCGCTAAACAACAACGCCGTCAATCAACCTTTCGCTATCTCCGCGACCTTGCCGTTGCGCACCCTAAAAAGTACGCGACCCCCGACCTTCCAATGTCAGATGACAATTTTTGCGGCGTCCGTGACGTAACAAAGGCTGGCCGCGATGCGACAGTTGGTTATCGATTGGATCGGTAATGGTTCTGTCAATATTCCCGCGCGCAAGAGGATCGCAAGCAATCAGTCGAGAATCGATTTTCCAGTCCGTGCGGTCGCTGGATTTCGGCTCGAATTCCTTTCCTATCTGGCTCAGTGTTGACCGTGCGTCCGTTTCTCACCGCTGGTCACCTTTGATGTGGCGTGCCGTGTTGGGCTGTCGTGGTTTACCAGCGAATGGGAGACTTGTGTTATGCATATATTCCCACCGTTTAAAGGTGGAGTTACACCTAAATCTCCTTTAGGGCCGAACTAAAGTTACAAACCCTAATTTGTAAAAAAACATAAAAATGCGCTGGCGAAACTGCAGTAGATAACGCCCAAGCCTACCAGGTTTGAGGAACCGAAAAACGCAGTAGTTTTAATCCAGTATTCGTTGAAAACGCACATGGATAGGTCAAAGGAATTATGACTCATGATGTGTTTATTTGGCGCAACCACATTGTTACTAGCAAAAGGCAATTTATGCGATACCCACTTTAATCTGGCATTCCCATAAACCCAAACGGGACTTGAGTCTGCGGGGTTGCCTGCGGTGACTTGATGACTTCGAAGCGTCGACAACAACTTCTGAAACCGGTCTGGAGGTAAAAAGTTCGCCGCTTTCAAATGCCTGTTTGTTCAGCAAACATTGAACCCAGCGCCCGATACACCGAACAAGTGTCCATCATAATTTACGCTGAACTCAGCAGTTACCACTGGCCACGGTCCGTTGCTCCGAATGAATGTTGGCTTTACGGATAAACTGTTAAAGATATTTGCTACCTTCAGAATTCAGATGGGATTGGATGTTTGATTTTAACGCCAATGGAAATAAGGGAGTGTCAACAGAGAAGGTCAAATACGACATGACCTCGTTGCCTCCACATGAATACATTTTCGCGTCGCAACTTACAAATACCAATGCTTTTTTTCCAGTGCTTGGGAGTTTAGTGCAACAACGTTTGAAATACGTTTGTTGTGTATTTGACATTTAAGAGAGCGACTTAAAGTTGGCAGTTGTTGTATGTATAAGCACACAAGTCACTTGGGTTCAAGTTCGCTATACATAGACGCCGCAAGTGACCCGTTCTTGGTCTGTTGATTATGACGTAACTTACCGTCGCCTTGGTTGGCATTTAACGATATTAAAGTGCAGAAGTGACACGTGATTGTGTGCTCACTCGATGTTCGGCATAACACACTTTCGTTCCTGCAAACATACATGTTCCTTTAAAAGTCTGCACTTACAAGTGCATTGGTTGCGCAATTAAAGGTAAAATTCCACCCATGCACGCAATCCCCGTGTGCGTGCGGCGTATTCGGCTTACACTCTCTTGCTTGCACCCACATTTGCAACGCGTTGCTGCAAATGCGGTATCTTGAAGGACAGGTACAAATTCGCTAAAACTTTAGACCGTGCGGTTATGCAATAAGCTTTGGCGTCATCGATCTTGTACGATACACACGTTTACCGGGATAGTTAGCCTTGGGCTTTTAGTGGTCTTCTAGAGATTTGTCACCTACGCGATGACGACTATAAGAATATCAATATTAAAGTTGGCATTGCTTTCTATTCCCTTTTTCTCATCAACAGACTCACTTTTAAGTTTAAACCTAACATTTTTTTGTTGCAATAGTAGTTTTGCGGAATAAATAAATATTTCCTTTTTGTGCTCCCACAGGTGGCGGTGAAGACAATACGGAAGGACCGGATCAAGGAGACCTCGGACATGAAGCACATCCGCAGGGAAATGGAGATAATGGCTTCCATACAACACGATAACATTATTCAAATACATGAAGGTGAGCGAAAAATGTCATGGCATCCAACATGTTTATCTACCAGGCAAACGATCGATAACAAATATTTGGAACAAGAATTCAGTGTTTGTTTCGGTTATACCATCACTTAAAATTTGGTGTGGCAAGTTTCTTCACACATTTGATGCCTGTATTTGGCATAGCGTTAAGCCTTACGGACTGTGTGTATTTTCTGAACGATCTCTTTGTCAGCAGACAAAACATCTTCTGACGTCAGTTACGTATAATCGCGCTTTCCGCGCCCTAATCGACTCCGTAATCGAGATTTCTCCCTGCAGTCGCGTCAGCATGCTCAAAACGCAAATTCCGAAGGCGCGCAATCTTTCCATTATCGCCGGCCACACGCCACAATTGGTGATACGCATCTATTGCAGAGGTTGAACCGCGGGTCGGGTGACCTCTTGACACCATTACTCCTTCGAAAACAACATGGCGCCCGAGATACATCGAGGTGCTCTCGAACTCGTCTGCCCTGTCTTGCTGAGTCATGCCCCCGTCACGTGACGTCTTGCTTGACCGGTTTTAGGCGGGCGATCTGTGCGTCGCAACGTTGCGATGTCAGTCAAAGGCGATTGAGTCCGATGCTGGCAGTGTAATCTCAAATGCGTGTTGCGGGTAAAAAAACGGCTTGCCTAATGTGTTGGTTTGAAATAAATACATTACTAGCAACGATGAATTCCGATATATTTATATTTCCTTAGAAATGCTTACAAAATTATAGAGTTTTTCGCGAAACCGTCCTGCGCTGTATGTTGTAACGTCATAGCAAGGTCATGTGACTCGGTTTACTGCTCCGGCCACAGGCAAGAAAACCTTAAACGTTCATAAACATTAACAGCGCCTTAAAATGTGGTATTGAGCCATTTCGTGTTTATTAATTCGACTTTATGAATGTCACCAGAGGGCAAAATTGCATGCAGCGCTCGTCAACGCAATTGGCGTTTAGGCCGTAACGCCACATGAAACAGGCGATTAGACCATAAAAGGTCTTGACTCTGTCGCAAACTCGCCGTTAAAGTGCTGTTTTGATAGCAACTGCGATTGCATAACCTTGCATGCGATAGGCCGTATTTTTAAAATTCATTCCTTGTTTGTTGCAGTTTTCGAAAACCAGGACAAGATCGTGATAGTGATGGAATATGCAAGTGGCGGAGAGCTGTACAACTACTTGGAGAGAAAAAGAGGGATTTGCGATAAAGAGGCGAAGTTCTTTTTCAAACAAATCGTGTCGGCGGTCCAATATTGCCACAAGGTAAACCCACAGGGTAGAGATTTTTCGACTGTAATCGGTATACACGGGTACGATTCAATTGGCTGCACTCTCAGTAATATTGAAAACTTGTGTGCCACAAAAACACTTTATCACACCTTGTTCTTTGATTGCTAAACCGCACTGGTATTCCAAACCAAGCGATACTGCAAAAGCTGACCATAGAAATTTTGACGCGGGTAATACCTGTAAAACGGGTTTACTTTGCATTTAAAAACACTAAAGCACCGTTTCGCATTAATCACGCCCTTTCAAATATAAAAAGTCGGTCACCACAATAATGACGATTTTCAAACCACAAACCGCAGAGCCTAATCACTCCTAAACAAACAGAGAGCAGTGATGTCAAGTATGTCATGGATTTATACAGAAACTGCCACTCTATTGCAATGACACCACGCACATGCGTCACTTCTACATACGCATGAAATACGCATTATCTCATAACAATAGACCGCTATATGATGTCACTCACGTATCCGGCGTTTCGGGTTTCAGCGAGGACAGCATCATTAATCAACAATGTCGTTTCATCGGGTTTTAAGCGTAAATTTTGTGACATTGTTGGGTAATTGTGTGTGAATGCGACACCATTGAATGGGACACAGAACACAACTTTCCTGAATGCGTGATTAATAGTGGCTGTTACACGCCATCGTACCAGGTCAATCGTAGTGCCTCGCAGAGGCCACGAAGGCATGTTTGAAACACGCTATTCAAGAAGAACATTGCCAGCAAAATAAAGCAGCACAAATGCGCAAACAGTTTTTAATTTATTTATTCCTGTTCCTGTAACAGCACGTAAAGTGAAGTAGGCTGACTTCCACAGAAACGCTTGCGTTTTTATGCTTAATATGGCCAATAATACTTGCCGTTGAAAAGCAATAATCCCCGCCTACATGCTGCTTGAACCGCGAACAACCTAAAATCTCGCCTTAAGTATAACGGCGCGACATCGCAATTAAACTCAATTTCACCCAGTGCCCAATGATCCTCTTGTCCCATTAGCGCTTTGAATTTCTGCCCACGCTCGTCTCCAAGGCTTGTAATGAAGAAGGAAATATGCATGGGGTCACTCCCACCCAGGCTTGTCCTGCACCACTCGCTTTAACCGGTTTAAACCGGTACCGTATTTGGTGTTGCGACACTCCCAACGAGTGTCCAGTTTGATTTCGCGACGTGACTCCGATTTTGGATTTTGCATAGGGTTGCTTCTTGGAAGCCCCTGTCTGTTAATTGCCAATGCGTCTTGTCACACTTGCCATGCACGATTTTGTTTTGTTTGGCCAACGCACGCACGTTCGTGCAGTTGTTAAATGCTTCTCGGGGACTTTCAGGAATCTTTTGCGGTTCCTGAAATGGCAACCGAGCAAAAGCTGAAATGGCAACCAAGTAAAAAATTTTACCTGCATGCGAGTTGGCTTAAAAGAAAATTGAACCACCTGAAGCTCACAATGTTCGCAAACGGCGTACGGTCCAGACTGAACCTGGTAGTGGAAACTAGCGAATGTCCTTTTCTTCATGCCGCTGTGGTATAAAGCTTAGAATTTTATCTACAAGCCGCTAATGCAAATAACTTTCCATGTACTTGAACGCCCTGCTACCATCTCTATCTTCTCCTGACATGTTCGCTTTGTGTTACAACAACATAACACAAACAGTTTACCATGCCCATGATTTAAACGTGAGCTTAGTGCAATTACGGGGTTAAACCGGCTTGTGTGCGGTTACCGGCGTTTTTATCTCATCCGCCATCGCAATTTTTGTGGAAAAATGGTGACTTTCTCCATACGTGGAGGTCTTTGAATTCCATGCATTGCTGATTGTTGTTTAGATTGTTTGAAGAATTGAAAAATCAATTGGTAATCGTTATAGCTTTCCACCAGTAAGAGTGCTAAAAATAATCCACGATTTTGGTGCTTTTGCAGCTTGGAGTTGTCCATCGCGATCTGAAACTGGAGAACATTCTGCTCGGCAAAAACCACCAGATCAAAGTGAGTACAGCAACTTTTACCTTCCTTTATTGAGCCTTGGGAATTGCTTAACTCGTCGAGCGAAGCCTAAAACAAAAGACTGGCGAACTGTAAACGACCTTTTCACGTGATCGCGTAACGTCACAATAGCGGAAATCACACGACACCTCATTCTGGCGCTTGCTTGGTTTTGACGGTTTATCAGTGAAAACCGCATGCATAAATTAGTGCTGATTAACTTGTAACTTTGGCCTTATTACACGTAAAACCAAGGTTTTAACTGTAGGTGTATTTTCAAAAATGAAAGATGACTATATAAAGCGGCGCCTGTGTGTATTAACCAAAGTGCAAGCGAATGATCGGCGACACTTTAGACATTCCAAAAATTCTAACATGCGGCAAACATTGCCTGTTAAGAAAACAAACCTTTCCACTCTTGTGCTGTGGTCGCCAGTGGTCGACTTTGTGCCGCTTCATTTACAAGTAATTTTCCATCGATAGTCTCGCCTGTTGGGACTGTAGCTGTACCGGTATGCAAGACGGATGACGTAATGCGTGCTTGGTCACGTGTTGCGTGCTTAACTTAGTTTGAACTTGCTTAGTGTGTTGGCGCTCCAGGAAGTGCACGCGCTGTAGGTGAAGTTCGTGGAGGTTTAAACGTGAACTTTGCACGTTTAACATTTGCAACCAAATATTTGCAACGAAATAGTTGTGCTTGGCATTTACCTGCTTGATTTCTCAGTTTGAATACTGGTACTGTTTTAGGTTAAGTGTCTTGTTTTACTGTTGGCACGTTTAATCACACTTCCTTCCTTGACTAACAGAACCATAAAATCCAGCATAACGTTTGATAACTTTTTCTATTTATTTGAGCCGTAAATTTTCGTGTCTTATAAAGTCTTAAATACAATAAAATCTTAAATAAAAAACACAAAAAGTCTTAAAGTCGTTGTGTTGCCTGCAGATGCATTTTTGAATAAAAAAAGGGCACGGTTATTATTTTTCACCTTCACCGCTATGTTTAACTTACAGATCGCGGATTTCGGTCTCGCAAACTTGTTTACAAGCGACGGTTTGCTTCAAACATTTTGTGGAAGTCCGCTCTACGCGTCGCCCGAAATTGTCAACGGCGTCCCCTACGTTGGACCGGAGGTAAGCGTCACAACACAATTGCTGTCCGCATCTGAACACACAAATATAAACATACCGAAAATATACCCACATTATTTTGCTTGCTCATGTGCCATACTGCGGTACTTGCAGTATTGACATTCGAAAAACGCCGCGTATCATTAAGATTTGGTTCAAACAGCAAAACATTGCGGTATTTGCGTTTTCAGAACGCTGACCTTTATAAATCGTGCAAGAATATTTTCATTAACAATCCATGTTTGACTTTTAATTATTCAAGATCCTAGCAAAAGATTGCGACAGACTTCTTGGTACAATGCAACGATAAGATATATTGCGCATGCTTGACATTGCACGCTTAAAGCGGATCTCTTAACGAGCACGCAATGATCAACACGGACCTTTGGCGCAGCACAGCCGTCACACATTGTACACAATAGCAACAATTGGTTGAAATACATTTTGCTTTGGTTCCGCATACACCGGCAAAGAAAGACCCCATTTTAGATGACGTAATCCTATTTGCACGCGCGTATTTTCAACCGCCTCTCATTTCATGCCCCCTAACACACACAACACAGCCCATTGTATGTTTTCCTCTTAGCGCAAGGGGCGTGTTGCGAAAATCAACATACGAAACTTTGCGATCGACGCATGTCGGTGGCTTACAACGGCCTTTGTCACGCACTGGGGTTTACCTACAGGTCACAATGATTACCTGTTAATGTGTAACCTGCGACTTGTTATTCCGCCAGCTTTCCACCCCTGAAATGGTTAATAGGTAAAGTTTTCCACTAAAGGTCACAGCTAACTGACTTGCCTACACCCACGCGTTATTAATTTAGGCTGCTAATATTAGGCTACCTGCTACGTTGGCAGCCCTTTCGAGCAGTTATTGTGATATANCGGCAAAGAAAGACCCCATTTTAGATGACGTCATCCTATTTGCACGCGCGTATTTTCAACCGCCTCTCATTCCATGCCCCCTAACACACACAACACAGCCCATTGTGTGTTTTCCTCTTAGCGCAAGGGGCGTGTTGCGAAAATCAACATACGAAACTTTGTGATCGACGCATGTCGGTGGCTTACAACGGCCTTTGTCACTCGCTGGGGTTTACCTACAGGTCACAATGGTTACCTGTTAATATGTAACCTGCGACTTGTTATTCCGCCAGCTTCCCACCCCTGAAACGGTTAATAGGTAAAGTTTTCCACTAAAGGTCACAGCTAACTGACTTGCCTACACCCACGCGTTATTAATTTAAGGTGCTAATAGTAGGCTACCTGCTACGTTGGCAGCCCTTTCGAGCAGTTATTATGATATATACCTTAGTATTTTTGGCAATAAATCAAGTCTGAATTGGGGGCTTAGTTCGTAACGCGTAATACCCTTCGATTTATCGGTGGTACTTCCAAAGAGCAACATGTTTCATCTATGTAACTTCGTACACCTTATAAGTCAGAGGCGGTAACCGAAACTGAAAAAACATGAGCCGAAACCCACATAGACTTATACAGGAAATCTGAAAAGTTGTCTCTGGATTAAAGCGGTTGCTGTCGATAGTACACACTCGAGTTAAATTACAGATGTTGTTTGTGCCGATTCCGAGCCTCTAACCCTAAAGTGGTGTTAGGTGTTGACACAAAAATACATTGGTTTTGTAACAACACGGCTATGGATTTTTTGCCGCTTTCACTTGGCGTTAATTTCACTGCGTCATTTCGTAACCATTTCTTCCCATCGCTGCTGTAAACGATTTCACCATCTGGTATTTAAGCCAATATTAGATTGCGACGCCTGACACAGCTTGGCACAGTTTAGTTCCGCTTTGCATATTATTGCCATTGCATAACTCGCCTCCATCCCGTTGTCAAATCCCGCAAAAGTAAATAGCGGTGCCAATGGGCAAACAAAACTAGTGTATATTTTTGCCCTCGGCTTTGTTCTTTTACGAGTTTTGGTCGTTTGTCACGCCGTATTGTATTGTAGTTTAAGCAGCTGATTGCTGCGTTGCGCCAAGATGCAGATTAAAATGGTTCATTGTGAATTTGTGCTGGTGGAAATTTGGATTAAGTTACCGCGTTGATGTCATTGTAAATAGCCTACACAGTAAATAAATGCCCTATGGCAAGTATCGGTTAAATATTATGCTGTAGAATTCGGTGGACATCCTTTAAAATGGCGCCCTGTCAAACAAATCACCTGACGGTTGCTGTGGCAACCAGCGCTGAACCAGACAAACCCACGACTCTCGACATTCCCGGGCGACGCAACAATGACACTTATATTCGTAACAATGCGCGGCTGGCGACGGAAACGCGAAGTTTGCATACTCACTGTTCAGCCGAAATAGCCCTGACCCGCTCCAACAAGTTAAGGCCATTGTGACGTCACAAGTGTTGTTGTTTGATCAGCGGTGATGCTGTTGTGGTTCAAATTTTGACCATCCCTAGCTTCATTTTTCGTTTTATCCTTTTTGAAAATATGATTTTTATTTATTTTGCCAGTTTTTTTGTATTTATGGCAGATGTAAAGTAAACAAAAGTTGAAAACCCGTTTTTAACATGAGCTTTATGTAATATCAACAAAAAACATTTTTTCTACTGTTTTTGACGTCATCACTTGTGTTGCAGGTCGACAGTTGGTCGCTTGGGGTCCTCCTCTACGCGTTGGTGTACGGGACGATGCCGTTTGACGGACGTGACTACCAAGTTTTGACCCACCAAATCACCAGCGGCAGTTTTAGTGTCCCGGAGCAAAAATCCGGTAAGTGTGAGTGCTCTAGCGCCACCAGATGGACAAACAAGCATGATGTTTAAATTTCTTTATTACATGGTTTTAGGTGATTTTTTAAGTTAACGGTAACTACAAGGCTGTAAATGTGTTGGAAAGCATGTGTAGGTATAAGTGTGTGTCGATTTTTGGTGCTTTGGCTCGCAGCAAACCAAAAGTCAACACACATCGGCGAGACCAAAGGCAAAAACGCTTAACCCGTTGTGCCTCGAATCAATAAATTCCACTTAAAATAAAGCGGGCGGGCAAACAAGACCGTTCAAGTGCATTCCACATCCAAGCAACCCCATACACAAGTCATTCCGTCGAGCGTTTTACTATTAAACCCCTCTTGAACTCAAGAATGTGCCGCTTGTAGAGTTCGTTTGGTCCGCGGGGTATTTAAATCACCGTTTTTGAAACTTCGTCTATTACCACTCGAAGTTGTTAAACGTTCGTGTTGCTACTTCTTGGGTTTTTAGTGAACACTTGCGCGGTATATAAACGAATTCCTGGTACGTTATCAGCTCTTACTGTGCTGTATTTTGTAAATGCTCAACAGTTACCAAAACGTGGTTGTCTGTTGTCTACATAGCAAAAAAAGCATTTTAAACTGCAACGTTTGGAAAGAGTATTTTTTTGACCACGTTTCTCCTAATTTGCACAGACGCCCACGATTTGATAGCATCGATGCTGACAGTCGATCCGAAACAACGAGCGACGATCGACGAAATCTGTCGACACCCCTGGCTGGCCAACGTGCAGAATCCATTCGCGAATCCTGAACTCAAAGCTACTAACGCCCCAGGGCAAGACAAAGATCTCAACCAGAATCTTTTGGAAGTCGAGACGAATGCACCGGTCCTAAGTAACGAGATAAACGAGGTTTTCGACGATGTAACTCCAACATCGAGCTCGCAGCCCAAAGGGATTTTAAAACGTAAAGAACCCGTCATAGAAGTGACGTCAGCTCCTAGCCCTCCAGTGGTAAGTCGGAGCAACCACCAGGCGGTCAGTGACGCAACTTTGGCCGGGCAACTTGCCGCTGTGTGTGGCTTGCAGGCGAAGGACAGTCTTAAGCTGAAAGTGAAGCCACAGACAGCATCGGGAAAGAGGCGCGTCCTCCGGACCAAGAGAGACCGCGAGAGTGGGTATTACTCGTCACCAGAGCGCGTCTCTGCGGTGCCGGATATCACAACTGCGACGCACAACTCTTCCGACTCGATACTGAACTCCGCTGGGTCTGCAGGCCGACCGATGCCGATCATTAAAAGCGCTTTGGCGACCCAAACGCGCACGGTGAGGAGTTTGGGCACGACATCGCGTCCGCCGCGGGCTCCAGGCGCTTCAAATCCGGCAAAGGAGTTTTACCTGATGCCAATCTCACCGCCGGCTGACGATCGGTTACCGAGTGTCAGCAGCGACGATGCGAGTAGTGTGGGGAGCCTGACTCGACCCGCGAGTACCTACAGCGACTCGAGTATTCTGTCATCGGACTCGTTCGACATGTGCAGCTTCAGCAACTCGGTACTTAGTCCAAACGTATCCACCGCCAGCCCTTGCAGAATAAGCGCTGCGTACCCAGAACAGACGCACTCCCTGCCGTGCACCCCCACCGCTGTACAGCGACCTCTAACGCTCGCATTGGCCCCCGACACGCTCCCAAACCCCGGGCAGTTGCCATTGGACTCGGAACAGGCTCCGTCAGGGACGCTCACGCCCAAAAGCGAAAAACTGGTGCGGGACCTCCAACGTATTCTGGCACCAAACGGACGCCGCAGTGGTTCCAGAAGCAATCGGGCCCGGGCGGACACGTCCCAGCGGCCCCATTCGATGGACGCCCTTGGTTCCACGCAGCTCACGAACATGATGACGCAATTGAATTCAGATTTGGAACTTGCTTATAAGAAAGCATACGATATTTGCGCCACACTAAAATCCGCTGAGGTGTAGTTCTGCGCATGCGCAACTTTGGTGACGTAATAGAGATTATAATCTGTATACTGTATCTACATTGTGATGTCAGTATGCGAGTCCAGTACCAGTGGATGGCTGCCGCGCCTGAAATCAGAGAAGTCCGTACAAAAGCATATTTGTGGTTCCTTTTTCGTTTTAATCAAGATCGCCCTTTACCGAATTCTCACTAGTCGTGGTGCTATCGAATCCGGTTTCTTTTTTAAACCTATCGGCAATTTTTATAATCAAGCCCCAGGCATAAGTTGTCAGCATATGTCTATTGAGCGCTAACATCTTCTTTCAATCGAATTCTGTCACGTAATTAGGTATTTTTAAAGCATTTGTGTTTCGGTCGTTTTTCAATCGGTTATATGTTGCCAAGCGTACGAAAGTGCAACTTTTTTGTCATTTTACCTTGATGAGATCGGAGCCGGCCAATTTTTGAAATCAATACGCAAAATCCCGTGTCTTGGTTGGCAGGACGTGCTAAAAAGTCGTAACTTTGTTTTCCATCTGCGGTGCCCAGCAGTTTTCTAAAGACTGTCTTTCCTCGCTACCAAAGCATTTCCCTGTTTTTGCCCCCGTTTCATTTCCGTGTTTTTGCACACCCTTGCAAATGTATTTATTGTTCTCTCTACCCCAACCTAGTGGGGACGACACACAACCGAGTACGGCGTCGGTCAGTATTCGTTGCATGCGATTTACGATACTGCTGTGATTTTATTGCTACGCCCAATACTGTCTACGTATGGTTTCTGTGTTTTCTCCCTGTATCGCCGATGTGTGTGGTGTTTGCCGTATTACCCTTCTTTTTCGCGCCTCTTCTCCCATTGCTCTTGTGCTTTTCCGTCACTGAAGTTGAGCGACACGATTAAACATTTCCCAAAATTATTCGCTGTCGGTGTCTGTTGCGGAAGGCCATGCAAAATTCATCGGAGGGGCACATCCATGATGTCACAAACAACAATGACGTCATCTACCAGCAGGACATCGGTTCGTTTTTATTTGAAACTTTAGCAAACCGACTTAAGTTGACAAGATGCTCCAACCTGACAAAGATATCTTGTCCTCCAAATGCAAAGTGAAAGAATTCATGCCAATTAGGCGACAGGCAAAGTTTTGTAAGTGCGCAAAGAAAAACACAACGAAAATGAACGTGAAATTCTAGAAGTAAGCAAATTACCAGGCAGAAACATGAAGAGTCCAATTACACTAAAACATGGGGCAAAAAGTGACATACGTTTATGGTAGATATGTGTAAAACTGTTACACAAGTCATGTACACTACTTTGTAACTACAGGGTGATATAAAATATGGAACAGGGAGCACTTGAATGATTTATTGCTAAATACAAAGAAAAAAGGCAGAAACAAACTAATGTGTGTCCACTTTGAAAAGGGAACTCAGAACATCTAAAAACTGGCTGAACTATTTGAAGGTAAAGAAACAGAAAAGTGCTGTTTATTGGGTCATTGGTTGGTATAAAAACCAAGCCGACTGTTTTAAGCCCAAAGTTTCTGGCAATGTTTAAAACACCCAACATGTCTTTGTATACACATATCCATGCAAAAATTAAAATTGCTATCATGTTTGAAAGCTAAAAAGTAATGGCACACAACTATAACATCTGTATATTTATGACAACTTAGTTTCCAGTTACTAAACATGCTACATTTGCAGTGTGCCAAAGTAGTACAAAACAGTGTTTGATGCTGACATTGTCAATACGTCTGATCATGTTGAATTTTCAAAACCATAAGTTTGGTAAAACTGAAAATCCGGTGTTTTCCAAAAATAGAAAGCAGTGTTTCCAATTTGAGATGAAAAGATAAAACAGCAAATTTCATTGCCACAAAGAACTACTAGTTGTAACAAATACATAAAGAAACAATCTGACTGTTAATGTCTCAAAGCTAAGAAGTAGCCCAACGATTTTTAACACAACTGGAACGAATGGGAGTCAAACCTGCAAATGAGACGAGGACTCCATTGCACAGTACACAATGTTCTTGACACAATGGAACACAAGAAACTTTTTTTAGGGGGAGGTCTTGAGAGATTTCTATGGATGCCCTCTGTTTCCCTCAAATGCCCGATGTTTTTGATGAGCTGCAGTTTAAATAACAATATATTTGGACTGAATTCTTTAATAAAGTATATGGTTTTTAGCCACGATAAAAAGTACTCTATGTTTGCTTAATACTGCAATGCTGTTTTAATTTTCAAATCCGCTTCAGTATATAATGGCAATATATATTTTTTTATGCTGGCTATGCTATTTAGTTACAAGAGTATTTGCAGATATTACAGTAAAGAGAGGGATGTAAGTTAACTGTGCGCTATTTATATGCAGTCTAATTTGCACAAAAACAGCTTGATCAAGATTCAATATGTTGATGTTCCTAATGTTTGCAAATAAGCATGTTCACAAAACAAGTTACATAAATGTTGTTGCGACTCAAAAAAGGTTGATACTAATTGACGATTCATTTAGGTCATTGTGACATTTCCACTCACCATCAGGCAGGTTAGATAAAAAATAAAGTCACCTGAGGTTGAGACAACATGCTAACGAACAGCAGCAAGCGAGACACACAAAACCTATCAGTTTTCATTTTGCCACTTTCTACGTATATATTTAGGAACTTGACTAACAGGAGATAGGGGAACCAAACCCCCGACCACTGGGATATGTCACTGTTCCTAGAAAAATCTGTGGTATGTCCAGAAATACTTAATTAACTGAAAAAAATTAGCTTTGTTATTTTTATAGCTTACGTTTGTAAAAGCTTGTTTCAAATGTCACATTGGGGACAAGTTCCTCAACTCGTTTCAATACTTTGCATTCCTCTGCATTGATGGACTCCTTGTTCCACAACTGAACAAGATCGTCATTCTTTCTAACACTGACACTCAAACCAATTATATCATCTCCTGTGAAGCAAAGATGTGGTAAGCGAATGCAATAAGTTCAAACAATTCAGCCAATACTTCTTTATGTAATCAACCATTAGGCATTGAGAAAACATACATATGCAACTATATTTTTCTGTTACAAAGTAGCACTTTTAATCATTTAAAAATAGGAAGTTCAAGTATTTATTGGAGGATTACACTTGACTTTAATTACTAATTGTAAAAAGGTGGACTTTTTACCTTGTGTTGTTCTAGATGAAACTCTTATCTAGAATCAACATACCTGGATTTACATATTGTGCAAATTGTTCACCAATGCAAGCCATTAGCAGTTCATTCCACACACTGTCCTGTAACATATGTAGACTTCGTTGCAAATTTAAGGTAAAAACTTATAAATTGTTTGAGGTTTGTATTGATTTTTTACAATTATATCTTGACAATATCCTGCATTTTTGAACAGGGTCAAACAGAGGAAGTTTCGAACCAATGAAAATATCAACTGACATGCTAATTATTATTAGAAAAGATAAATATTATGTGAAATTCTTACAGTACAAAGCTTGTGGCATCTCAGTTTCCACATTCCACCATTGGCATTCACAGAATCCTCCCTACACAAAAAGTGCTGTTTAGAAGAAGTGTGCTGATATGTCAACAACTAAAATTGTTTTTTAGTTATTGTTACAACAATAGTTGCTGCCTCAACCATTGGTATATACGTACCACACTGGTCTAATGTTGTTTCGCATCCAGTGATAACTATACCTTGGAACAAGGTTGCTTGGAGATGGAATGTGATTAAAGACACCCCAAAAGCTCTGTTGAAAAGAGCATGAAAACATAAGTTCTTCCTGATAAGCACATTTTTGCAACTAGTTTATGGCAAATTTCCTTTTAACTGGAGAAACTTTGTTTCAGTCTACTGTACATTTGGTTACCTCCACTGTTGAAACAGTGTAGATCTTCCTAAGATTTGCCTCATATTCTGAAACAGTGAGGTTGGGGACTGACCTGTCCAACACAAAAACATAAAAAGACATAGTAAAAAAATATGGTAGTTGGTTTTTACCTCTTGGAAACATTTTTACAACTTAACAAAGACACATTTAATTATTTGGAAAATTCAAGATCATGTGTGTGTATAAAGAAATTTCATTTGTAAAAGTGCTTTTATAGAATGGTTGTTTCGAATCCAGAATATCGAAACCAAGTCTTATATAAATTTTGACAGAATGACATACAGTATTGCAAATAACAAAACAACAGTAAATAACAACAGTAAATGCCTGTTTGTTCATCTTTACAAAATACCCCATGTATTAAGTGTGGATAATCTTATATAACTGAGGGCGATTTTTCTTTCTACATCCAAACTATGTCAGACCTGCGGCTGATATATATATATATAGGTCCTAACATTGTAAAAAACAATTATATAGGTGTAAGGCCTTGGCCAGTAAAGCAACTACTATTTATCACATGCCACCACAAACGTACAACTGAATGTTACTTGATCAATGATGCATCTGAATTCTGACAAAAAAGTTCAACCTTATGGCGATACTCTAATTACGAGTATTTGTATTATTTATTACTACAATAAATGTATTCTGTATGATTTCGTTTAAAATTACATGAGGCTTGCCATCAGCCCATGTGCCAGTATTTCTAAAACATGTGAAGTTGGCAAACAAAACTTTCCAGTGCATCTAAGTGTCAATCACAAAAAAACGGAACTACACACCACCACCCACAATAGTACTTTAATTTAAGGACTGAATATACCTATCCAACCACAGAGTCCATGGGGTGTTTAGGGGCACTCCGGTTTTCTCAGTATCACCTAGATCAGTGATTGCTTTTCTGGATAGTTTGGGTGAATCTGATTGTCTCCCAGGAGATCCTGATCTATCTCCTTTGTAGCTTGCACTTTTGTTTTCCAGAAAGTTATGGCCATTTGTGGCATGGTTGAATAGTTCATTAGCCATTCTTTTGATTAAGCTTGTTGGCTGCGTTTGCAAAAATTAGAACAATACCAAAATATAAAGAACAATGTTCCAAACCTAATCTAATAGTTGATTTGCTGTGGCCTTACGACTGGCAAAATTAGCAACTAAAACTTCGTTTGCTAATGCGACTTGTGGGCTATATTTTGTACATACATGTTTACAATCTAATCTTTCAAACATAATAACAGACAAAAACAATTTTGTCCGAATGGACATTTTTTCTTCAGCGTTGTATCGAAACACCAAAGAAAATAGCGGACGAATACCCGAAAAACTCCCCGGGTTATTTGCATTTTAGTAAACCCTCAGGGGAATTACGAGAACAAACAACACTCTGGTTTTGTTCCCTATTTCGATGATACGAAACCAGCAAGCTGTCGCGACATGACATTGCTAATTACCAATCCAATTTTCGATTGACTTTGCCACATCATGATTGCCGCAACCAGGTATTGGAACAAAGCAACTTTGCAACAAGGTCAACGTCTGCAGTTCTCACTGCAGAAAGTTTGTTTTTATTTATGTTCGCAGCAAACAATCCTCGCCGTTAGGGTATAATTTTCCCTTTGCGATTGCGTGTTCGTTTAAACAGTAAATGATAAACATCATTGTTTTATTGTAAATAGTACATTCAGAATTTAGTACCTTTCTTACTAATTTTATTTCCTGTCTGGATATTAAAACGTGAACCCTGGGGTTACATTTGCTGCATGTTGTATCGTGATTGTGCTCTTCAATTTTATTTTCTTACCTGATACAAATACAATTACTCATACTAAACCAATCTTACAAGGTAGGAACTAAATGGAGATTTTTTTAACGTGGTTCGCAAGCAAAAATATCCAGTCAAGTAAAACGCAAAGTATACGTGGCTTCTATTGATTCTCGTCAAAAACAAACAAAGGATGAAGTTTACACCAAATAAAGGATGACGCAATCCAGAAAGGCTGTCGCAATAAACGACAAGTAAAGACCCTTTCTGTTTTTGTAGAAAACCTATCTTATAGATTTGATCCACAGAAAATCTTGGTCTAAAAACATATCCCCCTGCGCAAACCGCCTTTCCCCTCCGCAAATGGCTAGTCTTCAATAAAGGGCTGAACAAGAATTGTTAATTGTTTTATTTATTTTTGTCACACGCATTGCTGCGTAAGATATAATTGTTAAATTTAACAGCTATTGTCTTTTGTCATAATCGGTTTTGAAGTGCAAAATGAAATAAAAGGTAAAAAAATCCAATGAGGCAAACTGAAAACCGACGAGGTACAAGTTGCACTCACACGGAAAACTGTAAAAGGATGTTTGGTTAACAGTGGGCTGTATTTTGTAATTGTCTGGTGATTAACGTGAACGTTTTGCGGCGTAGCGTTCGATTGCAGTTGTACCTGGAAAAGTTTCGTTTAGATATTATGTGCAAAGCTGTTTTTGGTTAATAGGTGACTGTTTTTTAATTGATCATGCCCTCTGCCGTGCTTGCAAAAATATGAAATGGTCGTTATTCACCCTGTTGCAATGTTCTGTGAGTTAAAAACTGTGGAAACTATTTTATTGAAACAGGTGGTTTATTTAACTAGCACGATGTCGCTCAACATTAAAGCTGACTTAAATGTTCTTGGAAGAGCTGCCAGCAGTTCTCATAAAGACTTAACTAACAGATACCAGGAGATCCTTGAACGATGTTTCAAATTGGAGGGTAAAGAAAAGGTGGACAGCTTAAAGGCTTTCATGGATGCCATGATGAATGAAAAAGTCAGTCAAATGGTTTCTCGACAACTGCTTTCTGATTTTTGTGCTAACTTGCCACAAATTGGCAATGACGCTTGCAAAGAGGTTTCACTCTTTACCTTGGAGAGAATTCAGCCAAGAGTAATTTCATTTGAGGAGCAGGTGGCACAGATACGTCAACACCTGGCAACCATCTTTGAGCAAGAAGAGAAATGGAGAGACGCTGCCTTGATGTTGGTCGGCATCCCCATTGAGTCAGGTCAAAAGCAGTACAGCTTAGATTATAAATTGGAAACATATCTGACAATTGCTCGTTTGTACTTGGAAGATGAAGACCCTGTCCAGGCTGAGTTGTACATAAATCGTGCATCACTGCTGCAAAATGAAACCAGTAATGAACAGCTGCAAATTCATTACAAAGTTTGCTACGCTCGTGTTCTTGACTATCGCCGTAAGTTTATTGAAGCTGCTCAAAGATACAATGAATTATCGTACAAAAGTGCTATTCACGAGACAGAACGCACAAAGGCATTGGAAAAGGCCCTACATTGTGCTATTTTGGCACCTGCAGGTCAGCAGCGCTCACGCATGCTTGCAACTTTATTTAAAGATGAACGATGCCAGCTTTTGCCTGCATTTGGCATCCTTGAGAAAATGTACCTTGATCGGATAATCAAATCTGATGAAGTACATGATTTTTCAAAGCAACTTATGGCACACCAAAAGGCAACAACTGCTGACGGTTCCAATATTTTAAACCGTGCAGTGACAGAGCATAACTTACTATCTGCCAGCAAACTATACAACAACATTCGCTTTACAGAACTTGGAGCATTGCTGGAAATCCCACATGTAATGGCCGAAAAAATAGCCTCTCAAATGATTTGTGAAGGAAGAATGAAGGGATATATCGACCAAATTGATGGTATCGTGTATTTTGAAAAGCGAGAGACACTTCCAACATGGGACAACCAAATTCAAGCACTTTGCTTGGAGGTGAACTCAATAGTTGATCAGATCTCAGCTGCTCATCCGGAATGGGCCCATGAAAAACTAGATCAGATTATGGCTGCTATACATAATTGAGTTTTTCCATTCTTTGGTCATTGCAATAGAGATTCTTGTCAAAATGTCAATGTCAAAGTGGTGTTGGAACAAGCAGACATTTGTTCATAGTTCAGTGATCTGTGTTTCAAAAACCACTAGTTAATTTATTGTTATTCCACCTATTAAGGATCATTATTAATAATTCATTAACATTTTACATCGCTATGTGTCAAGCTAGCAAAAGGCATATTATCCAAAATTCTTACTTATTTTGACTCTGTATTATTCAAAAGTTTATTGAAAACATGTTTCAACCACTTTAAATGTTATTCATTTTAGATACAAACATCGGTTTTGGGAGTCGTTAGTGTAATATACATGCAACACACTGATTATGCATGTAAAATTCTGGCAAAGTTACTTTGTTTTAATGTAAAAAAATGGACTATCGAGCGCATACTGCATTTCCTTCGTTAAGAAGAGACCACCGCTTGGTATTGACTGATGTAACGTCACCATTTCGTAAACTGTATGAAAGCGACATTCGCCAGAAAGCATATTTCAGTCGAAAACCTTTTACTGGGGGATCTGCTGTGCCTCGACCCTTCACAACTCGTAAGTGTTAATTCAATGTGTATTATAAATTTTAAACAAAGACAATAAATGCATTTCTCTTTGCAAAACTATACTGTCAAATTGATGTCATTGAAAATGTTTGGAAATTGAAATGTTTTACTATTAGCTCACAGCAGAAGATCCACATCCGAGTCACCCCCAAACTTTTCCTGGTTAGATCCTGGCTGGTTGGCTGGCTGCAGTACACCATCAGACCCAAGTATGTGTATTTTACAAAGCAACAGCTTCACACCCAGGAAGTGGTACTGCTTAATAGTTCAAATTGTACAATTTCAAAATAGTGAATTTGGCTCCAGTTCTAGTTTTACAAATTTACTGGTCTTGGTCAGTTTATACAGATTCTGATTTTGTTAATATTTGTAAATTCGTTAGCAAATATAGATTTTAGTTCCCTGTTTTTATATTGAGCAGTTGAGGTAAATAAACCACTTAAACTGGTTAAACACCCTGTTTAGCCAAAATATATACATCTGTATTGTTTGACAAATGGCATTTGTTGTACAGCTGATTCATTCCATGAAGAAATATACTTAAGACATACTCTTCATGTTCCCTGCTTGTTTTCTCAGCCCATGTCATAGTCAATATTTTTTTGCATTTATTCTATTAACAGAACACCACAGGTTTCTCTTTGAAAATGGCATCAGGCATGTTGTCTCCCTGATGAAGGAAAGGCCTTCAGGTGCAATGGACAGTGTACAACTTCCCAAGCTCAACAGGTTGAAGATTAGAATAGATGATTTCTGTGCTCCAACATTAAATCAAATTCGGCACTTCATCAAAATTGTTGAAGATGCCAATGACAGAAAAGAGGTAAATAACAACACTTTCTGTTGTCACTTGTGTATATGTTAGGTTATTACAGTGGTGCCCAGATGGGGATCCACAGAAATATTTTAAGAAGTCCATGAGCTTTTCATGCATAAATTGGAAGAAATGTATCGAAATAAAGACCACTTGTATGTAATAGTAACAAATGGTTTTAATAAAAAGGGTCCTCATCTTTTAGTCAAATTGTCAAAAAGGTCCAGAACGCTTAAAAGGTTGGGAAGCACTGGGTTATTTCATCATCCACAGACTGCTAATGCCAGATTCCACTTTTAGCTGGTTTATTTTTGGAATGCCGGCAAGCTACTTTTGTTGGCAGTATTATGCCAACATATCAGATTACCCCTTATCTTATAGCCTTAGGCGTTGATTCCCGGGGTGGTGGCCACCCCACTGGAAATTTCTGGGGTGGCAACCATTATAAAAATTCTATGCTGCCACCCCAGAAATTTCTGGATTGTTGCTTGCACCGACATGGCGATTTTTTGAAGACTTTTTTTTCGTTCGATAAACAACGCAGGAGGAAGTACCATTTTGCACGTCTCTTGTGCTATATGCAGTGATAACAGAATATAATATTGCTTCAAACCAACAAGCGTACGTTGCGTAATTTTATCTCATGTCAGACCGCTCGGATTTGATCATTTTGCCACACCACACAAAAAAAAATTGCTAAAAAATCGACACCTATGCTTATAGCATTGTTAATTTTATCTCATAGTTACAAAAAGGAGTGAAAATGTTTTTTAGGCCATATGTTTTCTTACCTCATACTGAGTTTTCCAATTGTTGCAGGCAGTTGCTGTTCATTGTGCAAATGGTAATGGCCGAACTGGTACAATGCTAGCCTGTTACCTTATAAAACAAAAACACATGAGTGCAAGCAATGCCCTGCAGGAAATAAGGAAACTAAGGCCTGGTTCTGTTGATTCTCCAGAACAGGAAAAAGCCATTGAACAGTTTTACCACCATTTAAGAATGAAATAAAATTAAATATGTATGTTCTTGTCAAAATACTATTGGGAAAAACATATGCTGCATTCCATAGGCCTATAAAAAGGAATATTGCTATTTTATAGTTACCTGCATTTATCTTTTTACATTATTGAGATTCTGTAACTTAAGAAATTAAAAAATGCCTTATCACTGTGACAAATTTTATCTTTATATTTTTGTATGTTTTCTGTGATGATGACATAACTGTGTTCTATGCTGTGACACTTGTGTTTTCTTGCCAAGTGGTAATAAAAAATTGACTATTGCATAAATGAGTTAGTCCGTGTATCACAGACAGTCAGACTTATTGCCATTTGTTAAAACTTTACAAAACTTTATTTAAAAATTGCAGTGCAACACAATGGAATTACAGTTATATGAAAGTGGACACACTTGATCATTACAGAACTTCAATTTAAAAAAAAATGAAATGGTAGTTATGTTTGAGAAAACTTTCAAAGTTGAAACCCACTAAAATACTGAGGGCAGTTCACTTCATAGGTAAACAACAAAACAAATTGAAAATTTACAAGATAGAGCGTGAAAGACACAGCAGCAAAGAAATCAAACAGTGGCACAACTTTGATTATTCAAGCCAGACTGATAAAGTGGGAGTAAAAAATTAATTTATTGTACCAGAAAAATATATGAAAGCAACACTGGGCACTATGGCACAATAGTACAACGCGATGTCAGAAAACAGAAAGTAAAAGCCTGATTGCCACTTCCACCAGCTAAAAAGCAAGCATTGTGAAGATGATTGTTCATTTATCTTATGTTATGTCTGTTCTCAACAGCTGTAAGCGTTTTTCTCGGATACAAACTCTTGATCTCTGCTTCTGCAATGCGAATCCTGTAGTTGTCACCACCATCGAGTACACCATCCATACTCTTTCCCAGGGGTTCCACACTTCTGTTCATTTTTTGCCTGTTTTGTCTGTTTTCACCGACTTGCAATAAGTGGGAGCCGGGTTTGAATGCAAGTTTTTTCCTTGCTGGTGAGTCTTGCGAGTTGCATTTGAACGCTGATTTTCCAAACTTCTGTAAATATTCAACCCTGTCCATTGAAAATGTTGGCTCATAAAGATTTTCCTTTTCCACATCAACAATGACATCAATATCATCTTTTTGTACAACATTCTGTACTTTATTATGTTCATCAGAATTAGTTACCAAGCAATTGGTGCCATTATCGTAAACTGAGGACTGTACAGCAGTCACAAATGGAGTGTCACCACATCTGTTTTCATCAACTGTATCATCATAGTAGGGAATATCCTTTTCATCAAACACTGTGGATTTTAGTTTATTGGTACTGCATGGATTTGTTGATTTTTTATGTGTTTTCAGGGCTGCAATAACTGGTGGTTCATCCCTTCTACTTTTAATGGCATTGCAATTTTTTTGTTGCTTAGTTTTTCTCACCTTGCTTGCAGGCTTTGACTCAGCAGCCATTCCTAGGATTTCAGTTTCTTCCCAATCTTGATGTTTTGACTTTTGATTTTTCCTTAAAACTGTGTCAACATCAATGATGTGAAAACCAAATGCCTCTCTAAATGATTCCCGCATGCTGCGATTACGGTTCTGCTTTCTGTTTCCCCGCAGTCTATTTTTCTTGCTAAATGACTTCATACGAATGGGATACTTTCTGGTCTTTACAGCTTCCTCTTTTTCTGGACTTGGGGAGCAGTCAATTGTTACATGACCTTCAGGTTTTGTGCGACAAATTGGAGTCACATCCTCCTTAAAAGATGCAGAAAAGCAACCCTTGCCCTCCAAGTACATGTCCTGATTCTTTTCAACCCATTTTCTTACCAAAGTGCTGGGCGACCCTGGTTTGTGAGTTTTTGGAGTGGGACACATCTTAGCTAGCTTTGTCCTTGGTGTATCTGCAGCTACATCAAAATATTCTTGTCCACCGAAAACTGGTGTGTCACTGCTTGTACTGTTACGTTCAGAAACTTCCGCAATGTACCCATTATCATTTTCTCTAGGTCTTGAATGTTTTAGATTTAAATCATCACCAGGGGTTGAAGTTGCCCTTGGTCTTGGCATTACCACTTTGCCCAGGGTCCCATTTTTTACCAGTTGTTCTTGATCAGGCTTGAACGACTGCACCTTGAACCCCCTTTGTGCATTGCCCACCACTGCTACAGCCATGCCACACTGCTTTGAAGAGGAACTATGTCTAAACAAGTGCCTATGGTGTGGGTTAAGCATGTGTTTGTTACAAACTGTACTTGTTTTCTTTTGCATATTTCCTCCCACTGCTGTAGTTGGTGTGTCGTAACTGCATCTAAGGTCAGTGAAATCTCGGTAGTCGAGTTCTTCATCAGAAGACTCAGTTGTTTCAAAGGCATTGCTGCCTGATGAGTTGTGGCTTTTGTGATATGGTGTTGATTTCATTGCAGCATTGCCATGTGACTGGAAACAGCACAATGCTGACTGACACAGGATCCCAAGTTTGTACCATGCCATACAACAGTGACATCGGTGCTTGCTTGCTGGGTGGAAGTATTTGTAGTAGAGAAGCATGGAAGTTATGCCTAAAAGTATGAAACAAAAATTTGAGCAATTTGAAATCAGTAAAATGTTCTTTTTCATATTATCTATGACATAATTTTTTTGCACCTTATTATTTTCAATTTTCTGCACTTAAATGCATAAATTTTTTTGCACCTTATTATTTTCAATTTTCTGCACTTAAATGCGTAAATATCTGTGTCTGGTGCAAGCCTTTTTGTATCACTGACTATATTGTGAGTTATTGCCGAAATGTTTGAATAATAAAGTATGTCTTTTTTAAAACCCATTTGGACAAGTATATTTTTGATAACATGGTGCGTAAACCATTTTCGAATGTGCAAACTTCGGTACATGATTCACAGTTTTGGATAGTGACATCAAGTCAGTAAATGTGCACAAAACATTTTTTATGTTTTGAAAGATGCTGATGTCATCATCAGTGATACAATGAGGCTAAGCAAATAAATATGCACACTAAGTGTTAATAGACAGTGATAGCTAGTTTATGTTAATACCTAAAATAAATCCACCCCAGACTGCAAACAGAGCTGGAATGTTGTACCACATGCCTTCTGTGCGTTGTGGCCACCACAGCAAAATCATGACAGTGTTTTCAGTTAAAACAACCTGTTTGGAATAAAGAAGCATGTATTCACTGGACATTGCTACACAGAACTAGAATGGTGGCTTACCATATATATATCTTCGACAAACACTACTGCCCAATTTAAAAACAGTATATATTTCCTACATTATTTTATATTGGGTCTTATGGTTACCTGAGCTTTTTGCAACATAATTGTTTCTGCTGGCTGAAATGCATGGGTTCCCAACAAAGCAATCACTGCACCACAATGATATGTTATACAAACTGTCCAAGTTACTTGGACATTGTTTATTGATTTTACCCATTTTAGTGAGCTAAACGGGTAACTGCTGGGGCTCTAGGGTAAAACACAGCAACTAATGCACCACCATGACATGTTAGACAAATTGTTTAAATTTCACAAAATTGAAATTAGGACAGTTTGTCCAACTGTCCAAATGTCACCCAATTCAAACATTGTTTAGAAATGTAAAACATTTTAGGGGACTGGTAGGGTAACTGCTGGGGCTATAGGGTCAAAACAAAGAAGTTAATACACCTCAATGACTTGCTATATAAACTATCAAAATTTCACCTAATTTGGACATTGTTTAGTAATTTGATCCATTTTAGTGGGCTAGTGGGGTGATCTCTGGGACTGTTAGGTAAAATGTAGCAAACAATAAGCCACAATGGCCAAATCTAAATAACATGAGTTTTATCCCAATAGGAGATTGTTCAAAAGGTTAACCACTAGAGGAAGCTATAAAATAACCAATAGGCGCTCATGCTCATTAAGTTGGTGACAACCCCGACCTGAACTACCACCCGCTTAACTTCCATTCAACTGGGAAGTGGTTCATACTCCCATTTGACCTAACTTCATTTTCACTTATGTAACCAT